>JAMLFY010000083.1:0-78235 GCA_030441495.1 Dalbergia oliveri
TAGGTAGGCTGATGTAGGTTCTAATGTTGCCAAATTCCATCGTTTAGACCATTTTTCATTTTTTCCAATTTCATGATTTTTAAAAATTGTTCAAAAAATTCCAGAAAATCAAAAATACATTTTATAATTTTGCTGTGGTGTTCGTATAATTTTTAAAATTCATTTGATAGTGTTTTTGATTTTGTTTTGGTTATTTCATGTTGCTACCTATTATGTATGACTAGGAGTAGTAGCAATGCACATGACCTGTTAACTTTTAAATCCTAAATAAGAGAACATTGCATGCTGCTCAAAGGGCTTCTAGCTAAGTCATCCATTGGTCCTGAGCATTCTAATTATTGAGCATTCTGATTATATTGACTTGATTCCAAATTCTGTTGCATCTCTTAGTTTTCATTCTTGATAACATGGATAATCAACATTAAAGGAATTGGCTGCCCTGATGTTAATTTGTCAGCCTTTATGCATCCAATATCCTAATCTTGAAGTTGACTTTGAGCTTAAACGGTCTTATCCATTTGCTTCCCAAGTTTCATGGTCTTGCATGAGGATCCACATAAGCATTTGAAGGAGTTCCATGTGGTTTCCAAGCACAATGAAGCCGCAAGGAAGTAATGAGACGGTAATTGGAAAGCTTTTTCCTTTCTTCTCTGGATGGTGGAGCTTTAAACTCAGTTGTATTACCTCCAACCCTCATCTATTGCAAGCTGGAATGACATGAAGAGATTGTTTGGAAAATTTCCCAGCCTCAAGAGCCACTGCAATTCAGAAAAGAGATATGTGGGATAAGGCAAGTGAATGGAGAGAATTTGCATGAATATTGGGAGAGGTTCAAGAGGCTATGTTAAAGCTGTCACACCACAGATCATGACCAGTCTTGATATTTCTATGAGGGCTTGCTGCCATGGGGAGAAATATGGTGGATAGGCTATGGTGGAGCTTTGGTTGATAAGACACTGCTACGGCCAGACAATTGATAGCAAACATGGCAGGCTAATTCTCAGCAATTTGGCACTGAGCAACAGCGAGTGGCAAGTGTTCTCATTCAACACCCAAGCCCAACAACACAAGTGCCCAGAAACCGCAGTAGTGTCTAGTCCAGACCACGGAGCTGGAAAACGGACTTGATGAATTGACCTCATTGGTAAGGCGTTTGGAGTGACACGACGTGGGGCTCCAACTCCCCATGATCCGCTCCAAGT
The DNA here is from genome assembly GCA_030441495.1 of Dalbergia oliveri. Classification (NCBI taxonomy): domain Eukaryota; kingdom Viridiplantae; phylum Streptophyta; class Magnoliopsida; order Fabales; family Fabaceae; genus Dalbergia; species Dalbergia oliveri. The sequence goes on from JAMLFY010000083.1 coordinate 1,203, forward strand.
GCACGATGCTTGCTTGACTTTGCAAGAAGGCACCTCTCTAGACCAATCAGTCATTGCTCAGGAGTCTCCTGGGAAACACAGATTGTGGCAGCGGGCAACGGCAGCATAATCCATATTCCAATACTTTCAATCCTGAGCTGGAGAGTCATCCAAACTTAAGTGGAACCAAACAGGCAGTACCGCCAAGGCAGAATTTTACAGCCAAAAGGGCGAATAACCGCAGCACCAGGGCGGTCTGTCCTCCACCACCACCAGTGCAACGGCAGCCAGCCCGGACGCGGGCTGGTATGGTGGTCAATCAATGGAAGATTTGGTGAGGCGCTTGCAACAAAGTTTGCAATAGGCAAAGACAGAATCTTCAATTCAAATTTGCAAACTCAAGATGGGCAGTTGGCAACTTCACTGAACCAACTACAACCCCAAGGATCAGGTGGCTCTCTTCCTTCCAAGAACAAATCCCAAATCGGAAGAATGTAAGATGCTATATCCTTAAGGTCTGGCAAGCAACTAGAAAGCCCAAGCAGGCCTCGGGTTGAAGCAAACCGAACCTGGAAAAAGCTGAAACAATTCAGAAGCTCCCATCCCTCTACCTTTCCCTCAAGAGCCCTTCAATCCAAAAAGTTGGCAGAGAAAGCACAGAAAGGGGATCCTTAGACATTCAGAAAAGTTGAAGTCAACATTCCTCTCTTAGATGTGATCAAGCAGATTCCCAAATATGCCAAATTTCTGAAGGAGTTGTGTACCAACAAGAGGCGCTCCAAGGAAATGAGCGAGTGAGCTTGAGTTTGAAATGTGTAACTCATCCAGCCCATGCCTAAGAAGTGCAAAGATCTAGGGACGTTTACTATTCCTTGCATTATTGGAAATTGTAAATTTTCTGATTGCATGTTAGACTTAGGTGCTTCCATAAATGTCATGCCTGAATCTGTTTATAATACTCTTGGTCTTGGCCCTTTGCGTGTCCTGGTGTTGTCATCCAATTAGCTAATAGGAGTAATGCTCACCTCCTGGTTTGATTGAAGATGTTGGTTAGAGTCAATGAATTGATATTTCCTATTGATTTTTACATTTTAGAGATGGAGGGTGAGTCTCCTCAGGTGCACCCCAAATTATTCTTGGGAGGCCTTTCTTGAAAACGGCTAGGACCAAGATAGATGTGTATTCCTGGTACTTTTCCATGGAATTTGGTGATAGTATTGTGCATTTTAATATCTTTGATGCCATGAAACACCCTAGAGAGGAGCATTCATTTTTGTGCATTGATGTGATTGATGATGTGGTTAATGATGCTTATGCCTGGTTTTGTGGGTTATCCAGATTTTGCATCTGTTAATGACACTGTTGTTTGTGGTTGTAAATATGATGAATGGTGTCTTATTTGCATTGACTTTTCATGTTTTTCTAATTTTTGTGATGCACTTCATATGATGTTGATGTTGATATTGATGTTGATGATAATTCTAATGTGCCATCTGGGCAAAATCTAGATCTTTTCAATTCATTTCAAGCACTAGAGTTCAAATGATACACATGCTGTAGAGTTGGTGCATATCTGGACCTTTTCCCTCTCCTCAGCAACCACCTAAGTTGGAAGCTGAAATCTCTCCCTGATCACTTGAAATATGCCTTCTTGGAAGAGAATGGCAGTTGCCAAGTCATTGTGGCAAGGAACCTTCTCCTAATCAGGAGAAGAGCAGGCTGAGATTATTAAAGGCAAATAAGAAGGCGATTGGGTGGACTTAGCCGACATTGTTGGCATTAGCCCTTCCATGTGCATGCATCGGAATTTCATTGGAAGAAGGTGCTAAGCCGGTGAGACAACCTCAAAGGCGCCTCAAATCCCCTTATTTTGGATGTGGTGAGAAGAAGGAAGTGACTAAGCTCTTGCAAGCTGGCATTATCTATCCTATCTAAGGACGCGTGGGTAAGCCCAATTTAGAGTAGTCCAAAAAAATCTGAGAGTGACTGTTGTGGCCAACCGAAGAATGAGCTAATTCCCACAAGAGCTCAAAACGGCTGAAAACCTGCATCAACTCCAGGAAGCTCAAGACAGGGCCACCCGCAAGGATCACTATCTTTTACCCTTTATTGATCAAATGTTGGAACGGTTGGTTGGTAAATCTCACTATTGCTTCTTGGATGGCTACTCAGGCTACTTCCAAATCCACATTGCGCCTGAAGATCAAGAGAAGACTACCTTCACATGCCCCTTTGGAACATTTGCATCCAGAAGGATGCCCTTTGGACTCTGCAATGCACCTGGAACCTTCAGGTGCATGGTAAGCATATTCTTCTGAATTTTTAGAGGATTGCATGGAAGTTTTTATGGATGATTTTATTGTTTATGGGTCTTCTTTTGATGCATGCTTGGGTAATTTGGCTAGAGTTTTGAATAAATGCATTGAGACCAATCTTGTGTTGAATTTTGAGAAATGTCATTTCATGGTTGGTCAGGGATAGTTTTGGACACATTGTATCTAGGAAAGGCATTGAGGTAGACCCTCTAAGATAGATGTTATTTCTACTTTACCTTACCCCGCTTTCTATATGGGAAGTGCGTTCTTTTCTTGGTCATGCAGATTCTACTGGCGCTTCATCCACGACTTCAGCAAGATTGCCAAACCCTTGACCAACCTTTGCAAGCACGACACGATTTTGTGTTTGATGATGAGTGTAAGTTCGGCCTTCAACCATTTGAAGCAAGGCCTGACCACGACCCGGGTGATCCAGTCACCAGATTGGTCTCTTCCATTTGAGTTGATGTGTGATGCTTCCAACTATGCTGTTGGTGCTGTTCTTGCTCAACGAGTCAAAAAGGCTCCTCATGTCATTGCCTATGCATCCAAGACTTTGGATTCTCCAAGTCTAATTACACAACCAGCTAAGAAAGAACTTTTGGCTGTTGTTTTTGCACTTGATAAATTTAGGTCATATCTGCTAGATACTAGAGTTATATCTTTCTGACCATGCAGCCTTAAAGTATCTTTTGAAGAAGCCAATGCTAAGCCCAGGACTTTGATTCGGTGGATGTTGTTGCTCCAAGAGTTTGACATTGAGATTAAGGGCAGGAAGTGGAGCGGGAGCTGGGTAGCTGATCATTTGAGTCGAGTCACTCACCATTATGACTTCTCTCCCGTTCAAGATAATTTTCCTGATGGGCGCTTTTCCAAGTTCCAAGGTACGCTTCCCTGGTATGCTGATTTGGTAGATTATTGGTTGCTGGTGTTTTGCCTCCTGATTCCACTAGGGCCCAACTGAAATTGAAAAGTGAATCTAAATACTATGTTTGGGATGACCCCTATTTGTGGAGATTTTGTAATGACCAAGTGATTAGGAGATGTGCCTGATAATGAGTTTCATTCCATTTTGCATTTTTGCCATGCTTCTGCTTGTGGTGGTCACTTTGGACCCCAAAGAGTGCTAGGAAGGTGCTAGATTCTTGTTTGTTTTGGCCTTCCTTGTTTCATGATGCACATCTTTTTTGTAAGTCATATGAAGTGTTAAACGAACAGGGAGTATTCCGTAGGCATGAGATGCCCACAACAGATCCTGTTTTGTGAAGTTTAATGTCTGGGGTATTGATTTTATGGGTCCATTTCCTGTTTCTCATGGTTTTACTTATATATTGCTGGCTGTTGATTATGTTTCAAAATGGGTTGAGGCAAAAGCCTCCGAACTGACTCTACCTTTGTTGTAGATTTTGTTAAGTCTCATTTTCTAGGTTTGGTGTTCCTAGAGCTTTATAGTGACCAGGGCTCTCATTTCTGTAATTGAAGCATGGGTGCTTTATTACGGAAGTATGGTGTGATACACAAGGTTGCCAGGCATACCATCCAAGACCAATGGCCAAGCTGAAATCTCGCAGAGATTAAGCAAATTCTTCAAAAATGTTAACTCTAAGGAAAGATTGGAGCAAGAGGCTAGATGATGCATTGTGGGCATATCGACTGCATACAGACTCCGATTGGGATGTCTCCTTTTCGGCTTGTTTTTGGTAAAGCATGTCATCTTAGGAAGAGCTGGAGCATCAGGCATATTGGGCCATTAAGTGCAACATGGATTTGGCCAAGTCAGGGGTGGAGAGGAAACTCCAGTTGCAAGCTGGAAGAGCTTAGATTGGATGCCTATGAGAGTTCACGTCTATACAAGGAAAAGACAAAGGCATTTCATGATAAGCACATCCTGAGAAAAGAGTTTGTTGTGGGCCAGAAAGTTCTTTTATTTAACTCCCGTCTTAAATTTATGCCTGGTAAACTTCGATCAAGATGGGATGGCCCTTTTGTGATTACTAATGTCTTTCCTTATGGTGCAGTAGAGTTATGTGATGAACAAACAGGAGGATTTTCACTGTGAATGGACACCGCCTAAAGCATTTTTATGAGGGACCTAGAGGCAACCTGGGAGCCGAGATTAGTCACTGATGCTACATACCCTCCTTAAGGGAGTTTTTTTCCTTTTCCCTATTTTTCTTTGCGCTTTCAATTTTAACTTTGATTGTTAATAAAAGGATTTTGTGAATAATGCAATCTGAACCCTCCTTCTGTTAATTGTTAAGTTGGACATGGTATCATTGGACTTGGATATTTTGTTTGTTTTTGATATATCATTCTGTTGGGCTGAATTTCTTGACTTTTGGATTCTGACTTGGTAGTTGATATTGTGATGCCTAAACGTGTGTTGGTATTGACCTTTGTGAGATTTTGGACCCATGGGAATGGAATATATTTTCTACATTCTTTCTTTCTTGTGTGCTTCTGCTCATGATTTTGTTCTCTAGAACTTGCTCTTAATCTTTTTGAAACTACATTTTTCACTTGTATGCATGAATATGATAGAGGCCTTCTTTCTTCTAGTTACCACTTTGGCCAGATAGCTTTCCTTTGCATTATACCCGTTGGTTAGCCCCTTTGTGCTTCTTTGTATCATCCTTGTCTTAGCCACATTACAAGCCTAAGTGTAAAACCATTTTATTCCGCACCTTGGACATTTATTGAGCATTAGTTGCACCTTAGTGTTTCTGTTTAAGTGTGGGGGTTGCCCAGGTGTGCAACAATTTAAGTGTGGGGGGGGGAACTATTGGGACTCCTGGAACTATTTGATGCCAATTGTTATGGAATATAGGATTTATTCGTTTTTTGTTGAAAAAAACAAAAAAAAAAACAAAAAAAAAAACAAAAAAAAAATTGTGAATTTACATTTCATTACTTAGTTGGTTTTGAGCAAACTTTGGTGTTACTTCACTAATGCTCTTTTAAATTTCTTGGGTGCTTAGCCTTTCATTCCTTGTCCATACCTTGACCATAGCCCCATTACACCCTTGAATAATAAGTCCTCTTGATTTGTGTATGCATGTGTTTTGAGTAGTAGAGAAATAGAATTTGAGCAAGCTTATGGTAGGCAATTTTGTTGAGTGGAATTTGAGTGATACACTTGCTACCTTATACACTTGAGAGATTGATTGAGAGCATACCTTGAGAGGCCATCTTGCGTGATTAGCATCATCAATTGAGATTGCCATGTTTTGTAATTTGAGATGAAGAAATTACTGTCATGATTGATTGGTTGATCTTTTGACGTTTTGTGTTCCCTGTCCAAATTTTGCATTCTTGACAATTGTTGGAAGGAGAGGTTTATCCTTTAGTCTTTATCTTTGAGTCTTTGAGTCTTTATGTTTTGTTGAGTTTTTAATTTTGCCCAGAAGTGCAAAGGATAAGTGTGGGGGGATTTGATAATTGATTTTTTATCACACTTTATTTTTGCAATTGAATAATGATCTTGGGGCAATTTCGTGTGTAAATATTGGTTTTTGGTCTAAATTGGATTTTGGGCTTGTAAATGGAATTAATTATAACTTTTGTTTAAGGTTCCCAATTAAAGGCCAAATTCAGAACAAGAGGTCATGAAATGCTGGAGCAAAACTTAGTTAATTAAGTGTCCAAATTGCAAGGAACCAAAGCATTAGTTTTCGGTTTTTGTTTGGTCCGGTTCTTGTCCTTTGACCGGTTTATTTTATTTTGGTTTTTAAGAGCTAGAAAAAGTGTCTGACTCTTGAGTTGGCTGATCCTTCTTTCAACATTTTGTAATTTTTCGTTTTTTTTGTGCATTCTGTCATCTCTCACTCTTCTCTATTCTATTCTTGTTTTTTTTGTTTTTCCATGGTTGGCTAAGGCACTAATTGATCAACCCACGAATTGAGTTTCTCCGTTAATCCAAAGGACGTTTTTGCCTAACTTCAGTTCGTTCTTTTCCTTTCCCTTCTGTATTTCGATTCTGGATAAGCAAGGGAAGGGGTGTTGAATGTTAGATTTAACATTTAGGTTGATTAATCAAAAGGGCTTAAAATCAAAACGGGTTTAAGTGGGCATTGTACGTTGAATGAGTGAACACGGCAAGTTCCTGATAAAATGCTAGGTGATCACCTAGTAGCTTCGATTTTCTAAATGAATAGGGATTCCGATTTGTTTAGGATCAACCACGAATTCAGTGAGTAATTGTCCAATGACGGATTTTCAGGAACTCAAGTATGGGTTGGTTGCTTTTTAATTGTTAATTTCGCTTAATCTGTATATCTGTTACTATTGAAATTGAACAAACCCCCTTATTCATTTCTGATGCTAATTCTATTGTGCTGTTTTCAATTGGCGAATTAGTTCATTGAGAATTCCTTGGGAAACGATTCAGGTTGCTCTATATTACAAGTATATAGCCTGATTAATTTGAGTGAGTTTGAAGACGCAATCACTCGTCTACTTTAGCTTTGTAAATGTCAACGTGTTCCTTGGCAGCACTGGCCATGTTGCTTAGCTTCGCCTTTGTAGATTGCATCTTTTTTGAGTGTGTCTTCTTTTCAATCAATGAGTTCAAGTGTTCAACCGCGGTGTGTGACGGTCACAGTTTCCTGATATATATGGAGATACTAGGAAAAGATAGTAAGAGGCAACTCAAACCAAGACAAAACAAAGACCTCGGAGCACGGCAAGTTGGGCAACACTTGTTCAACATGCAGGGTTATACCCATCCAATTGGCGCCACGTTCATAGAAAATAGGATTTTGAACCTATCAGTACCGGTGGCACTTATCACAAACAACATTAAAATTTGGAACCTATCCGAAGTTAATTCCTTAAAGAAAGTTGATTAAATTTATTAAGATAAACAATATGATTATTTTTCTGGAATATTCTATTTTCTTTTTTGTGATTTACGTGGATTATACACACTGCTTACTAAATATATCTCTTTCTTTCATCACATTGTATTTATATTTATATTTATATAAACAGATTGCTACTATAGAAAACATATGGGTAAATATTATTTATTGAAGCCAATTTTACATTTCTCTCTCAGTTATTCTGTGCTTTGATCTTTTGCTCCAAGCCGTGTCTCTCACCCCATTGCTAATATTTAAAGGAAACACACAATAAGCATTCACAATTATAAAATAGAACACTATAGTTCTGCTAGACTGGCTTGTAAAGGCTAGATTTGGGAGGCAAAGATGAAAAAGCTACGCTGGAAGAAGGTGGAGCTAAAACTTAGAAAATAGAGCTAGAAACCAGGAGAAAGAGGAGACTCGATGGCAGATGGCTGAGCTTGGTCACATGGTTCTCATCTTGGCCACCTGTTTTAAACTACGGTCATGTATCATTGAGTTTTGCCTAGTCTTGTCTAGGCTTTATTTCTGATGAGCTCCACCTCTCTCAGACTCTTTGTTGTCACTACCTCCTCGAGCATTGACAGGTTGGTAGGGGACATATAATGTCATATTTTAACAATTGCGAGGAACCAATTTTGGTGTTTACATTAGGAATCAATTTGTCCATCAAAGAAATTGTCAAGGACCAATTTGAGTGTTTACTCTAATATTTATATATCTTTGTACAGAAGATATGTTTTAATATTGCAAGTTTATATAAAAGAGAAAAGTAAATGAAATTAACATTTATCAATCGCCTTTCGAGTCACATTTCAAGATGAAAATATTATTTGTATTTATTGTGTGTGAAATATTATACCAACTCACATCCTATTCACTATGGTTGAGATGTGAACCTTATTGGAATAGTCCACAGTGATCTAATAGTGAATGAGGTATGAGTCGCATGGTGTTACAAATATAATGCGTACAAATAACACAACTTTTTCAATATTGACGGATGCTCAAATGCAGCTCATGAAATTAAAAAACTTCACTAGAAAGCACTTTGTTGGACTGGTGAGTAATTGACATGCATCTGCTTTTTGTGCTTTAGGAACGGAGCTTGAGATTAGTTTATTTTTTAACTAGTATTTATTACCCGTGTAACACAAGGAAAATAAATTGTTTCTAGCTTTGTTTTAGTTTCTATGTATATTTGCTTTGAACCTAATAGCATTCCGCGCACTCTTTTTTTTTTTTCCTACCTCGGGTTTTTCTCACTTGATTTTATCACTTGTGTTTAAGAATTTTGCTTTAAGTGTAATGTCGAATTGCTATTGCTATGATGGATTATAATTACCAATCTTAACATTCCATTAAACCATGGAAATTAACAATAAGCTTCGAGGTCCATCTCCCGAGCAAAAAAAGGATATCTAGGTCCAACGCCTATAGCCAAAATAATTATGTGATTCCTCTAAGATTCCAAGACTAAAAGACCATGTACTGCACTATAAACCCTTTCTCTCGGGCACCAATGGGTAAAGTGCAACTCCTCCTTGGACCAGCAAATTTGAGGACCGAGATTTGAAATCATTCAGGAGTCGTGATCCGAAAGTCGAGAAATTGATATGGTGAATACTCAGAAACTAAAACTTGCTTAGACAAAAATGCTAAGAGTCGAGTATAAACATGATTCTCCTAAGACTAAACGCACGACAAAAAGAAATGAAAAAAAATGTTGCCTGCTTATTCTGGAGGGCAAAGTTAAAATACAATACAGTAAGTTGAAATTAGAGTATTTAATAATGGTAGAAACATATATGATTGTTCAAAGAAAAAGAAACAAAACAAAATATAAAGCCCAAAACATAGTGCAATTGTAGATCAAATAAAAAGAAAGGCAGTGGAATCAGGCTTGAGCATCATCATCTTCAACGTTTTTTCCTCTAAGTCTCGAGGTCCTTTGTGCATTGACACCCTCCTCTTCCTCCATCTTAGAAACCAGGGAATGGAATGAGACTTGGGGTCATATTTCATCCATGGCCCTCCTTCGTTGAAATCAAGGTTGGGCGCCGGAAGTGCACTTAGCTTATGACATTGGCGAACATCTTGTCCATTGTACCTTGGATTTCAGCCACTAGCTTAGTTTAGTATCAACAAGACCCCGTAATTCAAAATCCTTGCAACATACCACGGGGCAGAGGAGTCAAAAGGATAGGAAGAAGATGATGTGGACTTTTCTTTTTCAAAATGCTTTGTTAGCTTCATTTTCTTCTTCTCCAAGGGAACCTCCTTAGCAATGACATCTGGTTCCTTTGGGACGATAATCAAATCGATGGTAGGGGGTGCTCTTGTGACACGGGCTGGCAAGATGAAGCTGACATGGAGGTTGTAGCATCTGAAGCCAAAAGTTTTTGAAACTTGGCCATTTTGTACTTAGTAGCCTTGGCGTTTGCAATATAGTTCTCTGCTAAAAAAGAAAGAGAAGCAAAATCAGTTCTGAGTAGTTATAAAAGAAAGTATAAGTGAAGCATATAAGCACATAAGTTGAAGTGAAGCATACAGGGCCAATAAGTAAAAGTAAAGCATACAAGGCACAACAAGTCTACCTAAAATTGACTCATCATCACACTTAATAATAGATTTGTGGTGCAACGGCTTATCTTCCAAGTTGTTAGCAAAATATCCAGAACATCATTTTCAATATAAGTTAAATACTTCTCTTCCACCTTTGTAATAACCACAAGAAAAAAAAAGGAGATGGAATGTAGACTATCTATACACCTTAAGTGATATTGACTACAATAGGCACCCCATTTTCTTTTTCTTTTTTTTTTTCACCTTCTCACTGCTGTGAACTCCATTCTTCTCTTCTCCTTCTTTACATTTTCTGTCTCTTTCCTCTTTTGACACACTTTCTCTTCCATAGAACCACCGCCGCACCACCCACTGTCGCAACGCCACCATTGCATCGGCTCCCTCCTCCAGTCATCACTATGTCCCTCTCTTCCCTTGCTCCATTGTCGTGATTTTCTCTCTAAGAGAGAAACTAGTTGAAATCACGAATCTTAGGTTGTCCCTCCCTCTAAACCTCCTCTTGGAGTAATGGGTAAGTGTTAAAATTTCTCTATTGAGGCTTTTGAGCTCTCTATGTGAGGGTCCATAATAGATTTGGGGTTTTTGGAACCCTAGGTATTTAGAATTGGGGTTTTATATTTTTGTTTATATGATGTAAATTGATTATATTGTTAGCTCACACATATGTTATTATTGTCTTGTTCTTAGAGTTATAGAGCTAATGGACGCAATTTAGAATCTTTGGTCCCGAAAGAGTAGTCTTCGGTTCCTTGGGAATCATTTGTGAGTAGATAGTATATTTGTAATTTACTTTTTGCGTAGTAAATTTTAATTATAAATATGTTATTAAAGTGTTTTATATTTACTTAGTGGATTTTATTCATAAATAATCATAAAGTTAGTTGAGAAATTATGAATTTGAATTGAAAATTGTTTAAGAAATGAAGTGTAAAAGTTTCGATGTTCTTGTGTTTGGTTATAAGATATTATATATGTATTTGAATTATGTGAAATTGCGGAGTCATTGTTAGACTACGATTTGGAAAACAAAGTAAATGAAGAAAGAAAAGAAAAGAGTTCTTAGTTTGAAATGTTAGATTAATATGAAGATTGAATTTTACATTTGTAAATTGTGTTTGATAAAGATTTATTTAAGAAAACCATGATGGGTTCTAAGATGGAATTACCGCTTGTCATAGCGAAGAGAAGTAATGGCAACACCGCTAGTAGTAGCTAAGAGATATAACGGCCTTAGCGCTAGCCATAGCGAAGAAATATAATAGCAATATTGCTCACCATAGCGAAAAGATATAATGGCATTACCGCTTGCCATAGCGAAGAAAATGTAACGGCCTATATGCACATAGTTTCTCTTAGTGAGATAAAATTTAAAAGAACCTTAAAATGAGATTAAATGGGTTGAGTTACTCTCCAAATAAAATTTGTTCTTCTTATGTAACTTCTCATTTGAGTATTTGATGATGAACTTAATTTTTATGTGAGAATAAGGAATTAGAGAAAATAATAAGAAAGTGTATTTTAGTAACTATTTTTGATTATACTTCAAAATCTCATGTTATGATTAAAACCATATTCTTATGAGTACACATATATTTTTATGTTTATATTGTTTTATACTTGCATCTAGTAAACTACGATATCCTATTCTCACTCAGTTGTAAAACTCACCCTGTGTCCTTCATCCTTTTCAAATCCAAAGGCTAGTCGGATTTTGTTCCTTCGCTTCAGCTGTTAATTGATGTTTAAATGGTGAGCCTTCTAGAAAGCATTCTTTTATTGTTGAAAGCATTTTTATTAGTATGTTAGTCGCTCTATAGGTCACAAGGTCTTCAATTGTATGATTAGTGTTATGTTTGGAGTTATGTATATGTAAGTAGTTGGTTATGTAAAATAAGTTTCAAAAGAGTTGTGATAATTGATTTTTATGCTTGAACTTAAAAGCTGGATTTAATTAGTTTTATGAATCTGATAAATTTACTAAAATTATGTTGAGACATCTGTGCTACTTAGAGGGCAAATTAAGAATGATTGATGCCTCAAATTTCTGAGAATCTCTTTGGTGTTTGCAGAATATGTTTGTATTTGGGAAATGTTCCAAAAATAAGAGACTCTACTTCGTTTACTGTAAATGATTTTAGGGGTAAAGGCTTGCTAGGGAACACATTCCCTATGTGCTAGTCACACTAAGTTGGGTCATGACAACCTTATACCCTTCAGCATCCTTTCGCCAATATATCGAAGGTCGCCTTTCTTCGGGTCCTCAAAAAATGGTTAGACCCTAGGAGCAAGTAAAACTTTAAAATAATACATTTGAATTCTTGGTAAGATAATATAATTCAAGAAGTTCAAAAACTCTTGTGGTTTTGGTGAGCACAAAAAGATAGCCACCACTAAGAACTATCAAATAGAGAATATGCAAGAAAAGGTTTGAAGAAATTGGAAGTCCAAAGGTGTGACAAAAGATCTCAAAACATCTGAGTGTTCCCCAGCCATTTAAGTGCAAGTTGGGTCAATGCCGCCTTAAGTTTGATTAGCACTTCCTTTTGGAAATTGTTGAATTGAAGCCGACCCCCATGTGCTTAAATAGGTCTTGGTACATCAATAAGAAGTGCTTTGAGGTGTTGCCGATGAAGCATACCCCTTATTAGGACAGACGTTTCAACAAAGTCACTGTCTTGTTCTTTGCCTTCGTTAATTTAAGGCATTCCCTCAACCTCAAAAGGTTTTTTTCCTCGATAATAGATGAAATAGCAGCATTTCCTTAACAAACCACCCATAGGGACCTCGTTGGATAGGGTCCAAGAACCAAGGTACCTTATCATCTCAATAAACCTTCCTTTTCCCATCACAGACATTAGAAGTCGCACAAAACCTATAAGGGAAACCACCTCTATAATAACAACAACCTTCTACAATTTCTAAATTCATTTCTTATGGAAATTACAAAAGTAAAATTGAAAGGAAAAACAATCAACCTTTGAAACCTTTCTTATGGTGATTTCCCTACTCAAAATTTATAGTAATTACCAAGCTTGCGGTGGCCACAATGGTGCAAGGCACTCTAAAAATGACATTATGGGGGAGGTGAGACTTTAGAGCCATGCAAAGGCCAGACACACACATTTATAGGTAATAAAAAGGAAAAGGTGAATGCCAAATGCTTCCCTAACATCAAAAGGAAAGAAAATCAGAGTAGAAGCATGCTAACTAAAATTGGGAATGAAAGAAGCAAGGTTCTAGAGAATTGCCACCATACTAATGTTGTGCTAGGTTCACTAGGTAGAATTTTGGCAGAGTTCCTTACTACAAATAGGTGAAGAAGAAGAAGATGGAAGAGTTGAAGCATTTATAGAGGTTGAAGATGTCCTTCTGAGTAGGAAAAGGAGAAGTCCAAAAGGGTGGTGGTATCCTTTCGTACACCTCATTTGGGGGCATATGTAACAACCATTTCATAGAATTTGAAAAGACAACTTTTAATTGCTTTAGAAGCAACACATGTCACCCTAGGAGAAGTGGGCTTTTTTATTACATCCAATAAGGAGAAATTGAAAAGACATTCCGCGATAACGTTAAAAAATAAGCTTCACCACCTTGGAAAGAAGAATTAGCTCAGAAATAATTACTTGAGGTCGTACAAAAATTATTGTGTAATACAAAAGAACTATTATTGTATTACTTAAAAAAAGAATTGACCATCAAGTAATTTCCTCTATTGATGAATGGTTGTTGTTTGTGCGGGTTCTCTTCAATCAATCACCCAAGGAGAGAATTGAGCTTGGTTGTTCTTTGGGAAATGATTTGGAAAAATTGAAACCAAACCTGGCAAGCAAAAGAACCAATCAATCATCATCACCTAGTATTCCAAGCTAGGGAACAACTTCAAAGCTTCAAAAAGGTGAAAATTATATACGCGATTAACTTTCCCACAAGCCCCAACCTAAATCATTGGATGCGACTCTATGATGCTCAAAGTAAACTCTGATGCAACCTTATTCGAAGAAAAAGATGCCTTTGGAATGGGAGCTATGATCTGGAATGAGGAGCAGAGGTGACCATAGTGATGAATAAGAAGCGAGATGGGAATGATCAATGCCCATGAAGCCAAGATTAAGCTGCAATAAAAAGGCTGAGATTGGCTAAAAGGTTGGGCATCTGGTCCATTATCTTAAAAAGAGGTTCTAGTTTTGTGTTTAATGAATTTGAGAGTAGTGTTAGGGACTTCTCATATGAAGGAATATTAACCTATGAGGCATTTATATTATTATTAACTTTTGATCATTTTGAAGTTCTTTTGTACCTATAATTTGTAATAGGGTTGCCAACTTTTTAGCCCACTTAGTAAAATTTCATCTATCAAAAGTGTGGTTAGAAGTGTTGCCAAATTTTATTTGTGAGCTTTTAGCTCGAGATATTTCATTTTAATAAATTTGGACATTTTATAAAAAAAAAATGCCTTCTTTCCTCTTTATGTTGTGTATTAAATCTCTATGTCAAATCTACATTTAAGCCAATGTGGGGCTTTTTAAATAGTAAGAAAGACAAATTTCAAAACTCCTTTTCTCTACCCAAAAGTCTCATTTTTTAGCTCGTTCTAGATTATCTCAAGATTGTTGATTAGATAAATATATATATTTTCTTCCATAATGTTATATTATTAATTTCAACATGTGTGGTAAGTGATTATGTGGTGGCATGCACTAGGCTGGGATTCACTTCTTTCTAAGTGGGCATTTGTTCATTTAGTGGTGTTTCGACCACATGTCTATGTCTTCGTGATCACAAATCATATTGTTTTTTCATGTCTACAACTTTTATGGGATATGTAGAATGGCTATAGGATGGGCTAGAGATTTGGAAACATGCAAAGTTTGATTCTGTGCTTGGTTTAATTTTTTTTCTAATACTCTATCTTCAGCAATTTGGAAGCATGCAAAGTTCTCGCTAATGCACTACTCACACTTCCAATGTTTCTCCTGCTCACTTCCTCTTTGAAAAAAAAATCAAAGCCTCCTTTTTTTCTCTTCATTTGTCTCATTTTTCTATTATACTTTCAATGTTTGGTTCCTCGTGAAAACCAAAAAGGAGACACCTTTCATCAACTATATTCCCCTTTTCTAAAATTATTTCCTTAATTTGTAGTCATGCATTGATATATGTCATTGTGTATAGAACTTACTGTAGGAAACCCCTTAGGAATAAAAATGACCCTTCCAAGGTGTCATTGATGTGAGTTTTGATGATGACGATGATGATGTTGTCTTCGTTTTGGATGAAGTTTCCGCAAAATTCTAATAACTGAGTAATGGAGCAAGTGGCTCAAGGACCAAACGCTTTGATTCTAATGCAAGTGTTGAAAGATGAAATTCACTTGTAGAGCTGCTACCTGAGAAGTTAGAGTACGAGAAGAAGTTAGGTCCAATTTGGGTAGAGATAGACTATTATCTTGATGTTATGTAACAATAGAACTCTGCTTCTACTTCTCATATTAGTTAGTTGCCAATAAACTCGCTCATACATCCCTTCTCTATGTTTATGGATATAATATAATTTCCATATAAATTAAGTCTATTTTTTTTTTTTAATAGGTTGAAAATAATACCACTTGTGATGATGATAAGTATCCACTAGGTGAGCCTAACACACCACCTATTTAACATTGTTGTTGAGGGAAGCATAATCACTTTCTTCATGGTGAAACTAAACTCATATGTAAATCCTGCAAACATGCAAATGATATCAAGGGTTATGTTCCTCCTTTGTGAGTCATTTACTCTTGATACAGTCTAATGGTTGTGTTACAAAGCAACCTGTTTATGTTGGTGATCAGTTTAGTTCAAGTTTACCATTTATGGTTGATTCCTTGTATCGAATTATAATTAATTTATATTTGTTTTGTGCCAATTAAAATGTTAAAAACTTTGGCTAAATCCACGTTTCTTCTTTAGCTCTAGTAAATATACCTTAAATGGCATGACATTTTAAGAAATATGATATTTTAAATGAAGAAGATGATTTGTGTAGTTATCATCTATGTTTGAGGGATCATGAGGAATGTATGTATTGGAGCAAATCATTTTAAAAGAAAATTGTGTTTATAATAAAGTATTATATCTTTGTATTGGATGGTGAGGGCTTCATGTGTTAAAGCAAATCATGGTGACTTTACATGATAGAGTTCTTGAAGTAAGTGTAGGTTGTGCAATTACACATTCTATAACTCTTTTTGATAATTTGTGTTTGTAGTCCTTTGAGGATTGTTGGTGAGTGTGTGCGTCTAAATACTTGTGAGTGAGTATATAAGTGTGCGTGAGTAAACATATGTGGTGTATCAAAGTGTGAATAAAGGTTCTTGTGCATGTGAGTGCGCAAGTGTGGATGAGTATACATGTGTGAGTGTGTGATCTTGCGAGTGGCGGTGTGTCGTGTGTACAGGAGTGGTAGGTAAGTTAAGATATGTGTTAGGTGTGTAGGTGTGTGAGTCTTGTGTACATGAAAGGGGATCTAAATATCATGTGTGTGTGTACATTCGTGTGTATGCATAAACACATGAGGTCTAACAAAATGAGAGTAAGTACAATCATATGCATGAGTTTACAAGCCATGAGTAAACACACGTGAACCAATTAGTTGTATGTCATATGGTTATCTTCAATTCTTGGTTTTGGTTGTCAATTGCTGTTATATTTAAGTAGTCTTCATTCTAAGGGTATATGCTGCAAAATCTTTTTTACAATTTATATATCACTATTTGGACTATAACTTACTTGGAGTTAAGGTTTTTCTTGCTTTCAACCCACTCTTTGATCTTAATAGCATTGTCAAAGGAGCCGAAGTAGGGGTCTATCATTGAATTACCTCTCATGTTGAAGATTTTTGTTAAAAAATTATTCTAGATTTCTTTTATAAGTAGTTGTACTAAGTGCAGTTCTTATGCAATTCAGTTTCTCAATTGCAAACTAATAAGTTAGTTTCTAAATTTTAGCTACTCATTTTAGGAAGTAAATATGACCTAAGTACTAATCTCATTATCCTTAATGTCTACACCTGAAGCAAATCAAATAGGATTTCGTATCTTTTCTTGTGGTTCTAAATAATGGTTGCAAAATCTTTCACTTCGATATAATGTTGTTTTAGTGATTCCAAGATCTGTGGATATGATTTTTTATGGCTTCTGTTGTTAAGGATTTTATTACCACAAATTTTGGGGTTCTAATACATAATTCAATCATATTGATTAATAGGATTATGGATTCTAAGAAGGAAAATTGACTTTTGTTTGATACAAGTGTTTTCTATCTTTTGTTGTTGCCTAACCCAAGTTCAACATGCTAATTTGATTTGGTGGGAGATATGGAATGTGAATCTTGCGGTTTGGATATTTGACCTAGTGTTTGTGTTTTTGTCTTAGTTATCTCGTGTTATTATAATGTTGTTGTGTTTCCTGTTTATGTTTGTTGGGTTGAGTGTTTCATGTATTATTGAAAATAAGGTATATGTTGTATGTCAAATGTAATGTAGGGAACTAATATTTTGCTAATACATGATCTTGTCATATGCAGATTGAAAATCCATTGGAAAAATATGATAATATGTAGGTTGAAGTTCCCAAGAATTCCAACAGGGGAGTAACAATGCAAGTGGCTTAAGGACAGAGCATTTCAATTTTGATACAAATGTTGAAGGAAAAAATTCACTTGTGGTAATGCCCTCGAGTTTGAAGTTTCTACCTTAAGGACCATTGTCTAAGATGTAAGAGTATGAGAAAAAGTTGGGTCCAATTTGACAGAGATAGACTATTGTCACGATGTTATGAAATAAGAGAACTATGCTTCTACCTCTTGTGTTAATTAGCTGTCATTAAACTCGCTTATCAACCCCTTTTTTTCTTTATGCATTAAGTCCTTTACTTTTTTGGTTTATTAGTAGGTTGAAAATAATATTGATTGTGATCATGATAAATATCCATTGGATTATCTTAACACACCACCTTTTTATCACTATCTTTGAGGGAAGCATAATCTCTTTCTTAATGAGGAAATTGGACTTAAATGTAAATATTGCAAACATATCATAATGGATATCAAGTGTTGTGTTAGCATAATCATTTACCATTTTTGGGTGATTCCTTCCATTAGATTATTGTTAATTTATATATGTTGTGTGTCAATTTAAATGTTTTGCTACATCCAAGTTTCTTATTTAGCTCTAGTAATAAGTTATACCATACTTCGAATGGCATTACAAAAAATTGTATATTGTGTTTTAAAAGAATAGGCCGGTTTGTTTTGTTATCATTTAAGTTTGATAGATCATGTAGTAAGAATGAGAAAGAGGTGAAAAAATTGTATTCTTAGTGGAATACTAAATCTTAGTATTGGATGGTGAAGACTGTATATGCTAGAGGAAATCATACTTTCATCACTCGCCAATACGTGGATCTTCCTCTAATGTCCTCTAACAAGTCATGATCCTTGGCCTCACGCTCTTCGACAGAAGGGCTTTTGTATGGCAACTAGTCAGTGTGGAATGGGCGGTGGAGGTGAAGGTGCTAACTATGATGTAAGTGAAGGAGAAGAGAGATAAGTTGTTGGATAGGAAACTTGAAAATTAAATTAGGATTCGTATAATCTTTTCATGAGAAAATTCAAGGGACTATTATAAGGTTACAAACCTACCACAAACCAAGGTAAAGGCTATCAAGTTTCCTGTAATACCCTAATATATTCGACATTATGCATAAGTCATGATGCAAATATTATATTAGTTGTCACTTGTATCTTTGTAGATTTTGCTTAGAAGAAATTATTTTAAATAAAAATGGTGACCAATTTAGTTTTAAACTAAAACGTGAGTCATAACATTAAACAATCCAAACGAGTGGAAGAATAATATGAAATAAACAGCTTCATTTAAATATAATTTCCATACATCAAAGGTAATATGTTTGAAATTCAAAATAAGATAAAGTAAAATTGCATAATATGAAAATGCAAGATATTAAACCTCACCAAACCCCAAACCTTTATATGCCAGTGGTATTGGAGGAGAATACAGATGCAAGACATGTTATAGGCCACTTACCAATTCTCCATCAGTTCATAGGAGTCATTAGATGGGTCCTTTTCCTCACCAAAGTAGTTCAGCTGAGCCACGGGAGTAGTTGGATGTCAAGGCTCATACTCTTCCGTAAACTCCTGATGTACCTTTGTTAGAAGAATATCATCATAAAGGTCGGCTAGGTTGAAGTCTTGGCTTAAAATTGAAATGCCAAAGAAAATATATAATCCAATAGTGGCCCTTGTAGATGTCCACCCTAGAATTTGTAGTAGGGTTAAAGTGCATATCAAAATTGGTTGTGACCACATATACAATCACTGAGGCCATCACTATCTGGAAACATATAAAAAATATCATGAGTGAGAAAAATATATTTTTTTAATAGGAAACACTAAAGTGTCATTAATAACATTTCAACCACATTGAGTTTTTTTTGTAAAAAGGGAGCATGTCATGAATATTTAAATTTTACATTTGAAAACATTGTTTAATTGAAGTAGATCACTTTTAACCATAGCATTTCCAACATCAACATGAATCAAATCATAGATATATTGATACCAATCACATAATTAAAACATATATTGTAACCATCATTAGCATTCTTGACTTTAACATCGTACATTATTAGACTTCACACTCTAATTATGCCATAACTTTAACATTGTAGTAACTGGACTTCATGCTCCAATTATGCCATATGTACCTATCATCACCCTCATAATAACTTTAAACATTTGGATATGAGCTCATCACCATGCTTGCTTTAGGATTACACCACGTAGGTAGGGTAAATAGGGTTGGTCGTATGCTTGTCTTTTGGACCATTCCTTATAATTCTTTTAAATATTATGGTACACAAACACTTAATAGTACTATGCAATGCAAACCATAAAATAAATAAATAAATCACATGACACTCTTTATAATAGAAGTCTCATTTCATTAATCTTCTACCTGCAATTACATAATGAAAATATACATGCTACTACTAAATTATGGGATTTTTTGCCGATTTAAAATAAAAAATGATAAACTTGATACATGTCTTGTTTTGGTGGAAACTCAAAATATGTCCTCTTTTTTTATGAATAAGTCGCATAAGGGTGGTGCGAATTGATTTTTGTATATAAGTCGTGTAAGCATAACACGACATATGTAGTAAATTATAGACATAGATGCAACTAAAACTGAAATTAAACTAAAACAATAAATCAAACAAAATTATGCCAAAAAACTAAAACAATAAATTTCACAAAAAATTAAAACAATATATAAATTAAACTAAATTTTTTAAATGAAAATGATACTAGATCAACAAACTAAATTTTTTAAATGAAAATGATATACTAGATCAACAAAGCTTCCATAAACTACCAACATTAAATTTAAACTAAACTAACCAAACAAAATAATTAACTACACAAAATAAAATATTCCTAAATTAATTACATTAAACTGAAATTAAACTAAAATGATAAATACCATTAAACTAAATTAAACCACAAAACTAAAACAATAATAAATTACCCAAAAAACTAAACAAATTCCTGAAACACATTACTAACTAACTAAAACTAAAATTCAAAACTAAACTAACTAAAACTGAAATACAAAAATACAAAAAATTGAAACAAATTACTAACTAAACAATAACTTGAATTAAAAATAAAAATAAATAACTTTAACAAGTAAACATAAAAAAATTGCAGCTCTTCCAATCTTCTAGATATGTTTCATCATCATCATAAAGTTGAGATTTTTATCACTCCATAGCTTTTTTTAATCCTGACTAAAATCTCAACCATTATGATGATGATGACACATATGAAAGATTGGAAGAGCTAGTAATTTTTTTTTTGATTACTTTTCTTTTTATATTTTAATTTAAGTTATTGTTTAGTTAATAATTTGTTTCAGTTTTGTAGTTTGGTATTTCAGTTATTAGCTTAGTTTTGTATTTTAGTTTTAGTTAGTAATATTTTTCAATTCATTTGTTTAGTTTTTTTGTGTAATTTATTAATTTATTATTATTTTAGTTTTGTGGTTTAATATAGTTTAATGTAATTTATTGTTTTAGTTTTATTTTAGTTTAGTGTAATTAATTTAGTAAAATTTTATTTTGCAATTAATTATTTGTTTAGTTAGTTAGTTTAAATTTAATGTTGATTGTTTATGAAGATTTGTCAAATCTAATATACCTTTTTATTTAAAAAATTTAGTTTAATTTCATTTTAATAGATATAATTAGTTTAACCAGCTTTTGTGCAAATTTGTAGACATTAAGGAATACATAAGTCATCCAACAGAAGCGACCTAGCATAGAACATAAGTCGCACCACAAAACATAAGTTACACCACCTTGGGCGACTTATGTTCTATCAGGTTGCTTTAGCTTGATATGACTTATGCACTGCTTATGTTTATAATTTACTACATAAGTCGTGCCAGCTTGCACGACTTTATATACAAAGTCAATTTGCAGACTTTTATATGACTTATATATATAAAAAAAAAAGACATATTTCAAGTTTCTATCAAAACGGATATATATCAAGTTTTATCATTTTTTTAATTTTAAATTCGCAAAAAATCCAATTCTTAAAATACATTCATAAGATTAAAATAAATCAAATTTATTAAAATAAATCTAGAAAATTATTATATTGAGTACAAATTTGAAACAACTGATTAAGGTAAAAATATAATAATTACATAGGTAATTATCAATTTATTTATATTTTCATTAAAATAATTAAAACATAATTCTTTCAAAAGTAAATAAATTTATACATAAAATATTTATTCATTGAAAAATTTAAATTAAAATATTTAGTTTATATCATCCATCCAATTCTAGTTCTTTATTTAAATTTGGTATGAAATTCTAAGTTACTTCTTGCATTTAATTTGATTAGGTCACATACTTGCACAAAGACCGAGATTTGTGCTGGCAGAAACATATTCAGTGCAATTAATTTTCAATGTTCTAACAAATTTATTCCTTTTCATTTTCAATATTGGTTCATTTCTTTCTTTATAAATGAGTTCAGATATGCAATGAGATTGTTGAAAATATTAATTGTTTGCTAAACAATCCAAGTCTTGTTTGTTATTCAACTTCTAGTTGAGATAGACTCTGTGTGCAAGAATTTATTTCACTATTAAGCTACCAACAATCAGAAAATGTTACAATTTTATTAGGGATATAGGGAATGACATAAGTTGGGAAAAAAACCATTGCCTATGCCATTTACAACTGAATTCATGATCATTTTGAGGGTTGTTGCTTCATCCAAATATTAGGAAATGTTGTGAGCAAAGTAGTATCGGCGTAGCTAGCTCATTACAAGAATAGTTTCTTTCTAAGAATCTTACAAGATCCAAACATGAATTGTGAAAGATTTGCATTACAACAAAGCCTTCGTCATAAAAGGATACTTCTTATCCTTGATAATGTTAGCGGAATAGACCAAATGGAAGTATGTGGGAGTCATGAATGGTTTGGTTGGGAAGTATAACAATCATCATAACAAGAGATAGCCATTTACTTCCAGTGCATGGTGTTGATTGCATATATGAAATGCCACTATTGAATGAACATGAATCTTCAGCTTCTAAGTTTGCATGCATTTAAGCAAGCAAGACCAAGGAAAATTTTCTTGATGTTACTAGAAGTAGCTCAATGTTGTGGGGGATTGCCAATTCAGCTCTTAAAGTTATTGGGTATTTATTGTTCGATAAGAACTTCAATGGATGGGAGAGTATATTGGAAGATCTCCACAAAGCTTCCCACATAAGCTAATTAATTATGCTAAGATTATGTGTTTGCTGTTTAAATGATGAAAATGAGAAAAAAAAATTTCTTTGAGATATGTTGTTTCTTGGATTTTTTCTAGATTCAAATAAAAAATGATAAACTTGATACATGTGTTTTGGTGAAAATCAAAATATGTCCTCTCTTTTTATATATATATCGTACAATGGCGATGCGAATTGACTTTTGTATATAAGTCGTGCAAGCCTGACACAACTACATAGTAAATTATAGGGACAACACAGTCATAAGTTACACCAAACTAAAGACACTGCACAAACATAAGTCGCCAAGGTGGTGCAACTTATGTTATCTGTAGGTTAAGCCACTTGATATAACTTTATGTAGGTTGTCTACAAAGTCGCATAGAAGCTATTTAAACTAAATTACACTATACTAACTGAAATTAAACTAAAACAACAAATTACACTAAAAAAACTAAAACAATAAATTACACAAAAAACTAGAACAATATAGAAATTAAACTAAGTTTTTCAAATAAAAATGGTATATTAAATCGGCAAAGTTACCATAAACTACCAACACTAAATTTAAACTAAACTAACCAAACAAAATAATTAACTATACAAAATAAAATTTTACTTAATTAATTATACTAAACTGAAATTAAACTAAAATGATAAATTACATTAAACTAAATTAAACCACAAAACTAAAACAATAATAAATTAATAAATTACACAAAAAACTAAACAAATTACTGAAACACAATACTAACTAAAACTGAAATACAAAACTAAACTAACTAAAAACTGAAATACAAAACTACAAAACTGAATAAATTCTAACTAAACAATAACTTAAATTAAAATATAAAAATAAAATAACTTTAACAAGTAAACATAAAAAAATTATAACTCTTCCAATTTTTCAAATATGTGTCCATCATCAATCACAGTTAGAGATTTTGTCACTCCATTGCTTTTTAATACTAACTAAAAATATTAACCAATTTATGATAATGATCGACACATATATTAGAAGCTTGGAAGTTGGTAATTTTTTTTTTTTCTTGTTAAAAGTTATTTTATTTTTATAATTTAATTTAAGTTATTGTTTAGTTAGTAGTTTGTTTTAGCTTTTTATAGTTTTGTATTTCAGTTTTTAGTTAGTTTAGTTTTGTATTTTAGTTTTAGTAATATGTTTTTAGTAATTTGTTTATTTTTTGTGTAATTTATTAATTTTATTATTTTTTATTTTTTTGTGGTTTAATTTAGTTTAATGTAATTTATCATTTAGTTTAATTTCAGTTTTAGTATAATTAATTTAGTAAAATTTTATTTTATGTAGTTAATTATTTTTGTTTGGTTAGTTTAGTTTAAATTTAGTGTTGAGTTTATGATAGCTTTGTCGATCTAATATTCATTTTCATTAAAAAATCTAGTTTAATTTCAGTTTATGCAAGTGTAATTTAGTTGAAACACTTTTATGCGATTATTAGACACCAACAATGCATAAGTTAAAACAAGCTTGAGTGACCTAGCATAAACATAGGTTCGCACAACCTTGCCGACTTATGTTCTATGTCAGTCACTAAGACTTGGTGTGTTTTATGTACTCTATTGTCTATAATTTCTACATAAGTGTAAGGCTTGCACGACTTATATGCAAAAGTTAATTCGCACAACCCTTGTACGACTTTTATATATATATATATATAAATAAACGGACATATTTGAGTTTCCACCAAAACAGGATATATATTAAGTTTATCATTTTTTTAATTTTAAATTCAAAAAATCCTAAATTATGTATTGAATAGGTTCCCATGAAAGATAGGCGAGTCACGTGAACTCCTTAAATGCCAAGTCTTCCATAGCCAAAATGTTCCTAAAAAACATTTCGTATGAACAAATATTTCTCACAACACTTTCATAGACACTTTTACATTAATTTATCTATATTTATATATAAAATAATTTTATTTCTAAAACACACATTAAATAGTTTTAACATGCTTAGATCAAACAATGAACATTCATGGATTTTTTTAAGAGCATTCTAATAATTTCAAGAACACTAATGAACATTATAACATCATAGCATGAAGCTATAGATAATATGACTAATAATACTAGGATTATAACCGCAATATAAATCAAAGTAAAAACCATAGCATAAAACCAACAAGAACACATATGAACATCATAAGAAAAGATAAAAACTTAATCATCTTCATCCAAATCCACCAGTATGGTTCATGACTTGAGGCTTCCTCCTTGGATTTTCATAGAGAAGTCATGAAGAACATTACTATAGCTACTCTTAGAGGAAGAACAAAACTTGAAAAACTTGAAGACTTCATGCTTGATTGTGTTTAGTAATGAGAAGGAGGAAGAGATAGAACTCAACTTGTGAGTGGTGCAAAGAATGAAATGAGAGTCTTGGCCTTATATAGGCATAAGGGAGGGGCGGCCAAGCAAGGATTGATAGGCAATGATAAGCTAAATGATGAACCAATATGGTAGTGCTTCATAGGTTACAATTCTTGGTTGTTCCTCACATGTTTCTGAAGCCTTTTGTAATTTTTTGTGAACAAAATTAGGGTAAAATTGAGAGAGATATTTTGGCCTTGAAAGAGAGAAAATGCAAAAATTTTAGTAAGTGTTTATGTGTAATAAGGTCATGCAATGGGAGTTACGAAGTCTAACGTCATGTATTATGTCAAAACCTTTTTTTGTGCACATGTGAAAACAAAATGATGAGCATCCGGTGCTAGATATACACAACTAGGTATAGGAAGAGTCTCTCTTCATTTATTGGTCATAATTGTGTCAATTAGATTAGTTTTAAGACTTATAATCATATCATAAAAAGCATGCATCACATTTACTATTAATTCTAGCTTTATTTTGTGCATGAAAATAAAATAAATAATGCATTCATGGGGGTATTTGGTCATGTGGCATAGGGCTTGGGTTTAGTCATTTTTGTTTTAAACTAGAAGGAAGATTAGGAAAGGTGTTATAGAACATGTTTTATGGTTTTTTGATGAAATCCTATTTTTGCTTGTTTTTGTTCAAAACATGACCCAATGAGACAAAAAAAATATATTGCACTTACATCACATAGGTTAGGCACCCCATGGCTTGTCCTGGGCTAAGGAAATTGTCTTAACAATCATGTGAGTCAAAGCCAAATAGAACACAAGTAATTGGGCTTTTAAGGTTGACAAGCTCTATTACTTTAGGCTTTCCCTTAAGGAACATCCTTTTATCATAAGGGTCGTTCTCTATTTCGTAAGACATATGCTAAATTTTGGACATACCCTTAAGTTGTAGGAAATGCCCTTAAATTGTAGGGTGCATCCCTTAAACTCAAATCACATTTCTTAATCAAGTACATTAGATGATTCATTCTACTTTTAGAATTTAGAAATTCACTTGTAAAAACATAGAAAAATTGGGATGTTATAATTAAACGGTCATCAAATCAAATCTTTTTTTGTATGACTTTTCAAGTAATGGTTAAAAGTTTCCATATTTGCTAATGTTGTATTACATAATTGGATGACTATATTATTTTACCGTCATTGTATTAAAATTAAATTCGTATTGTTAATATAAAAAAGACATCATCATGCAATCAAATTATTCAATGTGCATGGCTTTTAGGATATGTTTGGATTAGTGGATTGGGTAAAGTGAGATGGAAGGAAGTGAAATCATAATAAGCTACATTGTTTGAATATGATAAATTTGGATTAAGTGGAAAAAATATGGATGAAGTATGAAGCATAGACACACCATTTGGCTATAATGTCCACGTGTAGATAAATGTAGTGTCAGATCTTACATAACACTTTAATGACATGTTTGTACATATTTAATTTAAAATTAATTTTTATTACTCTAATATAGAAAAACACAATATCAATAGAGTTATAAAAGGAAATAATACATGATCTTTTGAGTTTCTAATAAAATAAAATATTAGGAAGCTTATATAAATGATATTTTGAATAACATATTTCTTTAAATTTTAGTTATATATATGTCGTGTTCATGTCATATAATTTTTCAACTTTGGTGTGTCCTTCATGTTTGAGTCGTGTCTGTAATACTTCAAGTGTCTATGCTTTAATATCCAATACCATCGTCCTTCTTATTTTTTCTTCCCCAAATTGGGGGAATGAGTAAGGTGTTCATAACCCAAGCTAAAGCAGGACCTATCAACTTAACCTAGTATGAAGCTCATTGGGATGGGTTAATGTCGATGTAATGTGTTATGCTTCATATCCAATACCATCGTCCTTCTTTATTTTTCTTCCCATATTGTGGGAATGAGTAAAGGTGTTCATAACCCAAGCTAGACCGACCTATTAACTTAACCTAGTTCAAAGCTCATTAGGATGGGTTTGGATCATATGAAATTTGACCCGATATATACTTTTCAAGTTTAGAGTCAATCCGTAAAATTGGCTCGATTCGACTAAAAGTAAAATAATTCCCTAAGAGATAAATTTTT
Organism: Dalbergia oliveri; assembly: GCA_030441495.1. Classification (NCBI taxonomy): domain Eukaryota; kingdom Viridiplantae; phylum Streptophyta; class Magnoliopsida; order Fabales; family Fabaceae; genus Dalbergia; species Dalbergia oliveri. The sequence goes on from JAMLFY010000083.1 coordinate 28,307, forward strand.
TTATAATAAATTTTGACAAAATTATAAGATTTTAAAGTTCAATTGATATATTTTACATAACTTGATGTTATTTTGATATTGATATGGTTTATTTTGAAATCTATATTGTAAAATATCTCTTAAATTTTATTTCTTATTTGTAAAATTTTATAACTTTACTATGTATAATGTTCAAATTCTCATATATTGTTTTGAGGTCAGGTGTTACCCCGTATGACTCGAGTACATAGTCAAGTCATTTTATTCAAAATTGGATTCGGGTTCCAAAAGTTGCTGATCTAAAAAATTGAAGTTGAGGTTAAGGTTTTGGCCAACCCAAGCTTAATAGGTCCTTTGTACACCCAAATAACATGGAATGTAAGTTTCTACTTAGCTTTTTTTTTAATTAAAATTATTACCCTATCCTTATTACTAATATTATTATTATATTCTAACTTGAGGGTACTATTGGCATAAACATTTTATAATTATATCAATTTTATTCCATTTCCTTAATATATCCAAACATTGAGATAGAATATTTCTCCATTTTATCATTAAAAACATCCAAACAATCTAGTAAAATAATAATATCACTTCAATTCACTCATTTCCACTCCACTATATCTTACTACATCATACTTCATGATTTAGAGATTAAGAAATAAGAATGGTCTTTTTTAATTCCATGAAATTAAATTGTGGAATTATCATAGTCGCAACTGGACCCAAAGATTGACTTGGTTAAGGTATAGATTATTGGATCACTAGTTCAACTTGTAAATTAAATTAATTCATAAAAAACAATTTAGTACAACAGTTTAGGTAACGCGTACATGTCAACTGGATTCAAATTCAACAGTTTTCGCGCCAATTCAATTGCAACCCACCAATTCATTTTGAGTTTGACTAAGTTTGACCAATTTAAAAGCATATATGATCCATTCAAAGAAATAGCGGTCGAGTGGCCAATTTACTGATTTTTGGTTTGAACAAGCTGGTTAAATCCAATTTTTATAATTATAGGAGTTATAATTTTAATTCTACGTGTTACTCCAATCACGAAAATTTGAATTGAGACATCCAATTTCAATTCCAAAACCCAATTCCTACTTAGTTACAAACGCCAAACAAGGTGTCATATAAAATCCATAAAAATTGAATTCAAAATATAAAGGGATAATTCAGAGACCTCCTTTGAGACCTTCGATATACACTTACCCCTCTAGTTTTTAATATTACATTTACCTCTTTTACTTCTAAATAACTTTCAAAATTCCAAAATTACCCTTAGTCTCTCATCCCCTTGTTTTCTTCTTCCTCCATTCTCTTCCACTATAGCACCCCAACAAGGACCCACAATCACAGTAACCACCACACAAAATCAAACATAGAAAATTTTCTTTTTATGACTATAGCTTGGTATCCGCTTCTATCCATCCATCCTTTCCAATCTACACACTACTCTTTGCCTCTTGGAATCCCTCGATATTTGGGTATTTGGATTGAGTATGACACGAATAGCCAAATTAGGAACTATTTACCATCATTGCCAATAAAAGGTCTTTTGACATGCCATTGTGGTCTAAAATCATCAAATAAGCTCTCAAATAACAAAACACCTCAATATTAGAGTTCCTTAACCAAAAAAAAAAAAAAAAAAGAGGACAAGTGATCTATGGCCAGAAGCCTAGCCACCATTAGCTATCCAACATAGTGGCTACACCGCGCTAGCTCTTCACCCCTTCATCACACGCTGTCTTGCTTTGTAGCCACCATCAACATTCCTCCACATTGCGCTTCTTCCGCTCCGTCTATTGTTGGAGTGCTCTCTGTCTTGATAAGCACAGATCACAAATTCATCTTCATAAAGCACGCTAAAACCACCTCGAAGTCGTGACCTTGTCGTGCAACCTACAAAACCACCATCCTCTTTTGAGTTGTTGCCCCCTCCTTGTGCCATAGCAAATTGTCGAGGAGTCATCCCACCATTATTGAGCCCAAATTTACCTTGAGCTTTGCTTAGCTTTTTTTGTCTTAGTTGTGTTTATGTTGCTGCTGTGGATTTGGTTTGGGTGAAGGTAGGTGGCAAGAGAGGAAAAGGAAGAATGAAACAAGGGGAAGAGAATTTTTTTTTTTAATAAAGGGTAATTTTGAAATTTTGAAAGATTATTTAAAAATAAGAAAGGTAAATGTAATTAAAGGCTAAGGAGTATATCCAGGGATCTCCCATGACGTCCTTGTAATTATCCCAAATAGAAATTGATTAAAAGCATCCAACATGAAGAGAAAGATATTTTTCTGACCGTACACGTGTCTAACAGCAACTGGAAGAAAACAGAACCAACGGTTCCTGAACTCGCTGTTGTTATCCCGTCGTTGTGTGTCCTTGTGTTGTTAGCACTGAGGAGGACTCGAACTACAACAAAGAAGAAGAAGACGAAAGATGGCTCTTCCCGTTCTTCGAATCCCCTGTAACTGCTGCATTCCATTCTCAAAGCAGCAATCTTTCCCCTCCACCGCTCTTCACAACGCCTCTTTGAGAAACCGCCGCAACATAACGGCGAGAGCGGAGCTCCAAACTCAGGTCGATGTGACTGACCGAGCCGGTTACCAGTCTCCGTCTGTCGATGTTCCAACCCACAAGGTCACAGTCCACGACAGACAACGTGGAATCGTTCACGAGTTCGTCGTACCTGAGGTATGATCCCATCATAGCCGTTGAATTCTGTTACCTGTTGCAACTGCATGTTGTTAAATTTGGTTGTTCATTAACTCCTTCCATTTTGGTTATGTGATTCATAGAAGAAAAGGTATTCGTGCTCTTCACTACCGAATGTTTAGAAATTTTATGTGTGGCTGTTATTCGTAAACTGCAGGATCAGTATATATTGCATACTGCTGAGTCTCAGAACATTACCCTTCCCTTCGCCTGCAGGCACGGTACTGTTTTCCTACTTGCTAACACTTAACACTCTGCTGTTTCATCATAGAACAACCAGATATATTAATATGTTGAATTACATTTTAAGTTTTAAATATGATTTTTAGTCTCAAACCATACTTTGAAATGGGTTTGAGCATAAGTGAAAATAAGTTAATATTTTGGTTGAATAAACCATAGTTTGCAAAATATGAACTGAAAATTCCTTTGCTGGTGTGTGAAACTCATCAATTTAATTTACTCAAAATACTAATGTGAGAGGGTAAGCCTGGTGCAATGGCAAGGGCAGCCTTGTAATTGGAAATTACAAGTTCAAATCCTGGAAACAGTCTTTTGCAAAGTGGAGGTGGAGGTAAAACCAGTACATCTCTCCTTCCAAGAACTCCACTGGATGGGACCTTTGTTCACTGGACCACCCTTTTCACTAATGTGAGCTAGGTGAAGTCAGGATAGTACCTTAGACAGAATTGAAGCTTTTGTATCTTCAATTTCTCAGGTTATCTTAGTATTAAGGATTCGCATGTATCAATTGGAGAGCAATGGGATTGTAGATCATTGTATTAGATGGGGGTTACATCAACTCTGTTAACTTAAATCTGCAGAACTTGTTATTCATAATTTAACTATTACACAATGATGCTATGTTGCTAAATGTGGCTTTTACCTTATTCTTGGGAGCGATTACACTTTTTGATTTTCATTATTTCCATTTTAATGCTCCATGATCTCTTAACACTGTTTGATCCTTTATTAGGTTTTTGGAAGTCATTAAAAGAATGTTATGATTTATGAACCCATCACACTGGGATTTTCCTTATGTTAGAATGTTCTTTGCCAATGGTAGATTCTATTTTTGTCCCTGTGTGTTGTTTCAATACAGATAAGGGTGACTTCTTAAAATAGGCATAAATTTGAAATTTTTAACCTCCTATAAGGAACCAAGACCATATGATTTTTCTATGTGGTCTCAAGCTTTCATTCAATTCATTATAATTATTAATAACTTATAGGGAATAGTCCAAAAAACTCTCGTCAATTTTACTCGATTTGCACTTGTTCTGTTACTTTGAAAACGCATAAATTAATTATGATACTTTTCAATCTATGCGGATCGCTACATTCTGTTAGGAAATTTTAGTTTTTGGATGAAAAGAGGTATGTAATTGAAATGTTATTTTCCATTCTTGTCTCCATGTGCTTTTCACAATGAGGCTCTTTAGCTGGCACATGAATCTCACATGCCTTCTTTTTCTTTCAAAAACCAACTTTCTGTTAACAAAATATAGTGATAAAAGTGTCACGAGTTCAGGACCAATTTACACTTTTTTAAAATAACAGGGCCGATGTGCACATCGAGTAAAGTTGAAAGGGGTTTTGAACTTTTACCTAACTCATAAAGTTTGCTATGATACTTGTTCTCTAAGCTGCTTCTATAGTCATTTGAAGACGACTCAGTCTTTGATGCCACAGCTAACTTCTTGATACTCTTTGCTTCTTTAAAATCTTGTATGGCAGGTTGTTGTACTAGTTGTGCTGTACGTATAAAGGATGGACAAATCAGACAGCCAGAGGCACTTGGTATATCTGCTGAATTGAAAGAGAAGGCATGCATAAATATCTTTATTCTATTTTCTTTTTTAAACTCCCTGGTTGAATCAGTAATTTTAACATACTTTTTAGTAGTCATGATTTTCTTATGGGATGCTTTAATGCAATTTTGTCATGAACTGTTAGATGATGCCAAAAGAAGAGAATCAGAAATTCATCTTTTATCTTCATTCTCATATTTTGAAGAGTAAAAGATCAACTGAGTGTGATAAAACAATTTAGTTTAAACATGTTACTCTAGAGTAGAGGAGAGAAGGAAGAAGTGGCTGTTGTGGCAGTGTAGAACTACATATGTTGTTCATGTTTGACTTGCTATAATTCTTGTTTAGGCATTGTCTACTGTGGATGCTCCATTCAATATTTAGCATGTACAAGGTTGTGTGGCCTGCAGTAAAAATGCACCAATCACTGAGAATGCATTTATACATTTAAACCATTTACTGAAGTACCTAATTGATGATTTGATAGGCAGGCACCGCCTACCAATAAATTTTGTACTTTAACACATTGGTATGTTATTTTTATAACTTAGTTAATTGGCAAATAAGAAGACATTCAAGGTGTTTTCTCTGTCATTGTGTCAGCGTTTTGAACTTGTACTTAGTATATTCCTTTAGTCTTTTCAATTCATAACTTGTAATTATATGACAACAACAACAAAAGACTTTTCCTACTTGGTGAGATCAGCTACATCGATTAAACAATGTCATTGTGTCTTATAGTAAACCATGCCTCTAGACAACCCATTCAAGTCCAAGTCCTTCTTAAAGATTTTGTCTATAGTTTTATAGTCTTCCTCTACCTCTAACAGTTTGGCTACCATCCATATAACCTCCTTTTCTTAGTAGGACTTCTACAAGCTTCTTCTCCCCTAACCAAACCACCTGAGATGGGATTCTACAATAAGCATTATCCATACTTTTTCTAATGCTAATCTTATGTTTAGTGTGTCAATTCATCCAATGCGATATTCTTATAGCTAAACATTGAGTTTATTCTTGTTGGTTTTCAACTACCCACCACATTCAGTCCCATACATGACATGTCTTACAAATACAACTAAAATAATCATGCCTTGGGTTTTGCCCATGGTTTTCTTGGTCTACTCTACCTTTTGGGTTATCCTTCCGTTTGGTCTATTCTACTTATTAGGGCTTCAATAGGTTTTCTCCACAAATGAGCAACTTGCCTAAGGTGAGATTTTACTATCTTTCTACGATAGGTGCTACCTCAATTTTCTCTTTAAAGCATTTATTCATAATCCTATCTTGTCTAATGTGATCACTAATTCAATGCAAGTAGAGATACCATAAGGTGAGATGTTAGCTTGTTGCATATTAATCCCATAATAATGATAAAATATAAAGAAGAGATACAATAAAACACAAATGGCAATGCAACAGAAACTAGAACGATCTTTAGCATAGACTTTCTTCAAATTCAAATTTGAAAGCCATTGACGGAGACTACGGTGCCTGGGAAGGCCATCTAGTGGGGCCAGGCTGCTGGGAAAGTCGCATAATGGGGCCAGACTGCTGGGAAAGCCTTCTAATGGGGCCAAGCTGCTAGTAAAGCTGTTTAATGAGGCCAAGTTGCTGTGAAAGCCGTCTAACAGGGCCAGGCTTCTAGTTAAGCAGTCTAATGGGGCCAGAATGCTAGGAATGCCATATGACAGGGCCAAAACGCTTGGTAAGGAAAAGACTGACTTCACAAGCACTTCTGAACTATCTTCCCTTCAATGCAATGTTCACCAGAAATAACAATTGCAAGGAATATCAATAAACAACGCTGAAATGAGCTCAATAGATTCTGATCAACATTAACTATGCCTGAGTACTCGGTATGATAGCCTAGCACATAAACAAAAGCTTCTGACCTTAGTAACAAGCCCAGGGATTGCCAAAGTTATGTATTCCATGGTTCAAATTGCTAGAAGCCAAAAATAACATAGAAATAAAGGAGCTTAACACTGTAGCAATGGACAAAGGCATTGATGGTGGCCGCACAGGATGAGGTGATCACAAATGGGGTGGATGTACTCATGGCCAGTGGTCGCTAGGCATGCAATCATGCATTAGAGACCAGGCAGCATGGCCTCCGGCAGATGGAAAGGTGAATCTGATGGGAGTGTCTCCTACCAGATAATCATCTAGAAAGTAGTTGGCGGCTGAAAACAATGGCTGACTAAAGTAGAACAAAAGAAAATTTTAGGGTTTTAATGGTTTGATTCTCAAAGCATATTCAAGGAGTTCCAATTTTTAGGTAGGAACTCGGCAACAGAAGGGGAATGCAGGTCATGAAGAATGGTACCATTCTAATACCATGTTATTGTGAGTTCTAGATGGGAAATGAAGAATAAGACATAACATGGATTATGAATAATATGAAATATCTGATATTTTCTGGTATTATGTGGTGTGATAACTACAAAGGACTAATCCCTATTTATAACAATACTAGTCCCTATTTACAATGATACTAAAATCCTAATCCTAATTGAATAAAGAAACAAATCAAGAAATAAAAGTAAATATGAAAACTACTCTTAAGAAATCATCTAAGGTACTCTCTAATATTCCAAGATATGATATAAAATATTGTATGATATTCTAAGATATAATAGAAGTATTATTATATACTTTTTTATTTCTAACAGTAATTATACTTTTATGAACTACTGTGCTCATACAGGTCATTCAATTAATGCGATTCTGTTTCTTATACATTATTCAAGACAAAATATTTGCCTTGTATCTATCCTTTTCCATTGAAGGTGTTGTCTCTGTCATAGTGCCAATGCAGTGGACTTGGACTTAAGTCTTTTCCTTTAATTACTTTCATGACTTGTAATTATGGTTTATAGCAAAAATAAATAAATAAATAAATAATTAACAACACTTTGTACAAAGTAGAAAAAGCATGAAAATAAAAGCTTGACTTTTTTTTTTTTTGGTTCATTCCAATTATGAAATGAAAAATGAGAGATGAAAAGGATTATTTAATCAAAAGAAGGGTTTAAGTTAACAGCACAACTACTTGACACTCCTTTTGAATTTTGAGTATATTCTTGTTATGATTGCATATATGTTTGCAGTCTGTTTTCTGGGTTACTATTCTATTCACGATCCTTTATACAAATGAATTGAGATTGAGTTTTATGTGATTATTATTTTTGCAAATTCAACTGTCTTTTGTTGCTGAGCTGGACAAGTGTGTAAATCTTCTGTTCAGGGTTATGCACTTCTCTGTGTTGGCTTCCCATCCTCTGACGTTGAAGTCGAAACTCAAGATGAAGATGAGGTAATGAGAAAAAAACAACAATCGCAGCTTGCACTTCATGATAACTGCTTTTTAAGAGATGCTGAATCGGATAACCTCTAAGGAGCTGTTTTCTATTATGATCGTTTAATCTGTGTCAAATTATTATTGATCGTCATTGCTATTCAAATCTTGGTTATGAATATAAAACATCCTTGGCGCATGCAGGTATATTGGCTTCAATTTGGACGGTATTTTGCCGAGGACCAGTGGTATATTCTGTTCTCTTTTTTTTTTTTTTTTGGGAGCTATCAGAGGAGAAAAAGAAATGTAGATGCCTTTATTTAATTTTCTTTGATTATGTGACTTCTAACACGTTACAGGAGAGAGATGACTATGCCTTGGAGTTGGCCATGGGTGACGAGTAAGCAAAGCAATGTAAAATCTGAGAATCAGAGGAGCACACAATGCGGATTTTCTGTTTTCCCTTTCTTTTCCTCTTTTTTCCTGTTTCTACTCTGTCGTTTGTATCTTCTTCTTCCCTATATCTGTTTCCCAATGCTATATATGCTTCCACAGTTACTATTGGCATGGTATAGAAGATGTAGGCAATCTTCTTCATGCATATAATCCATTTCATCATGCTTGTTCCCATTCTTATTATTACATCAACTATCTCAAACTTTAAAGGTCCTTAGTGTAGTGTCATACACCTAGCTGTTCTTTCCTTTTTACGACACTTAAAAGCATCGATGTGGGCCAAAATGATGGTATCAATTATTGAACTTAGTACGATAATGCTGGTGGGTGTTCCGCAGGACAGGGGGGTTGGGAATAATGGTGATATGCTCGAAGACATTTACGTTAGAGTGAATATACGGGAAAGAGCATTGTGATGTTGCCACTATTTTAAGGACTTATGTTAATTGTACGCAGATACTTAGAGTGGACATGCGAGAGAAAGATACAAAAGGAGTGACTTGGGAGTGATAGGTGGGGTTAAAACTTGTTGCTCTTTTCCTTGTACGTCCACTCTAGATATTCATTTTACATGTGCAAAATAATATTATTCTTTTTGGAAATAGAAAAACAAGAAATGTTAATTTTTTTAAGGGATTCGTGGCTTTCTTTGTGAGAGATGGGATCAAACTTGCCATTTTTTCTTTTATTGTTTTGCCATTATTTTTTCATTTTAGAATAGAGGAAAGACGGATAAAAAATATTGTTATGGCAATCTTTCTTTGATTCAATTGGGCTACATGATATGAACATGTGCTGTGGACATGTTGAAGAAGTACACAGCTGCCTTGGTAACATAACATAGATGAGATCATGCAGCACCAGGAGACTAATATAACTTGACTTTTGTCATTTTTTAGAATAGAGATATAGACCTATGTTGCAATGATATTTTTTTATTAGCTTTACAAATTAGTTTGTTCATAAAATGTCATTAATATATATTTTTTATATTTTCTTAATATAGTTATAATAAGAGTAAGTAAATTTAATAACATATTGATAATATTCCTTAAATGTAATAAATTTAATATATAATTAATATGTGTACACGTATCCATGCATCTTAAATTTCAAAATTTTATCGTATTTCCATCTCGGTATTGGATTGTATCTGTATCTTATTTTACCTACATGTGTTTCATAGATAAAGACACATCAATGAGGAAAATTGAATGACAATATTTTCTCAGATTCAGTTGGGCTCCATGATAGAAATATTATCTGTTTGATTTGGTCCAGCTTAAGAAGCAAACAATTGCCCTGCATACATAAAGTTGATGAGATAATGCATGATCAAGAGAATATATCATCGTGGTCCAGAGCTCGATTACGAGTCACTTGGGAACAAGATGGTGAATGTAAACCAGTAGACCCCATGGTCCCACTATTCTTGTATGTGAATGGGGGTGCATGGAAAAATTGACACCTTGATAACTAAGTGGAAGGAGGTCATTTTTTTTTTTTTAAATCAACAGATTTGGTATTGTTGAGGCAATAATATGATGAAGACGATTTCAATTATCAACATTATATTGGATGCGGTTTGCTCTACTACGATATCAATGTTTGCTGCCATTAATTGTACTTTCTACCCAATGTAACAGAGAATAGGAATGCATGTTGAACATGACTTGCATCTCACATAATTGACACTGAGAATATACACCGTTGATGCTATGAATAAAATGAAAACGAAGAGAAATAGAGAAAACATACACGTAAGGTTAGTTTTTAAGAGACGCCTGTTCCTACTTTTTTCTCAAGTGTGTCTAATAAAATATGTCTACAAAACTCATACAAATAGAATTAAAAGAATATTATGAGGATTATGTATCATTTGAGAAACTCTTTATGCATAGATAACATTTTCCTTGCAAATCACGCCCGATTGTTTTTTTTATGTATGGGAAAATCGTTATTTAATCCCAAAACATTATGTTATTGATAAAATAAATTTTTAAAAAAATTATATTCACCTATGATCACCCAAAAACCACTTAAAAATCTACCCAGTTTGATAAATTCACCCAAGTCAATTGGTTCTATTTTCGTTAAAGGAAATAATTCTATAACTTGTTTATTAAAGATATAATTTTTTGAGGGTTAAAATGGTTATTTTACAATATTAACTTGATATAAAAGATGCTATTTTTTTTAAATATGTGATTTTTTGGGACTAAAGTAATAGTTGTAAAATGTAAATATAACATAAAACATAAAACATAAAATATAATCATCTTTATTAACAAAAATGAAAATTAGTTGACTTTTGAGTGAATTTGGCAAAATAGATCTTTGAAAAATTACATATACATATAGTTTCTCTATATAACTAACATTTTCTTTTGCAAATTATCAAAAAAGAAAAAGAAATAGAAAAATTATGTGTGCAAGTGACGTTTCCCCTGCGTAATGCTTCCGTCGACAGTGTCAAAGACAAGCGAACTCTCTTGTCTAATTCGGTAAGTAAAGCTTTACGGAAGGACAAGGGATTCAAGGGGCAGATACAGCCAAATATAACCAGAAATGATAAACGCCTTATACTCACTCACCCCAAGAGTTACTTTCAATTGAACGTGACATTTATGATATGACTGGAACCCAAATATTCCCCGGAGGGCTCATAACCATAAACCAGACATAGAAAAAGTGTGTTGGAAACCGTAGATGTTCAACAGGGCATTACTTGTGAATAAACTAACAAAAAAAAAAAGGGTTGCTTGTGTTGGGTGATTTGGAAAAGATGTTGATGTTGCCTCAGTTTGCCTGTCTGCATACTGCAACTGCAACCTGTTATGTACTGCTTCCGGCAGAATGAGTTCAGATGTCAAAACTTCAACCAATGTTCTCAATTTTCTGTCCCCTCTTCACATAAAAATTGCTAGGCATATTGCTATTTTCAGACCCAATTTTCAACCAAAAAGGAAAAATAATAGTATCCAGAAAAAAAAGTTGTCACCTATTAGTCAAATCCAAGAAGGATGAGCTCAATCCTAAATAGATGTAGATAAAGTTTGCAATGTATATCCTATTCTTAATTAACATGGCTTGTCTACCTAGAATACTCGTGAAGGTAGGCACGCAACGCAAGTCAAAATCAGCAATTGGCAACCATTAACGTCAAAAAATAAAAATCAATTGGTAACCGTAGAATAAACGCTCTCTTGCTGAAACAATATTCACCTCAATTTCATTCTGAAATATCTATTGGGATTTTGGACAATATTATCATGTTGAATAACCCAACAATTGACTGCTAACCTTTGAGGTAGTCCCTTGACCATTTCTAATTCAAAGGAACAAATTACCTGGAAGAGATTAGTGATGTATGCTCCATATACAAACAGAAATTATATATTTAACAGAAAAAGTAACTCACATAAACCTCACAATCAATTAATAAGAGGTTGAAGTTTTCATCCAAAAATTTTCAACCAATTGCTTTTCTTTTTTCATTTTTTTTTACTTTAAAAATTATATTGTTTTTATTAAGATTTAAACCTAGTATTTCACGCTTTTTATTCAAATCGTTCATCACAGACCAATCTTAGCGGTCTATGCATGTTACTTTTATGTACATATATGATTTGACATACAAATTATTTGCAATAGAAAATAAACCTACCTTATCTAAAGCTGTGAAATTGTGAATTTTCAAAGCACTCAGAATTAAAGAGTCTTAATCATAAACAGTTATTCATACACCCAATCTAACAAAAATATTTAAAATTAAATCACGCAAGGGGAAAAATAACTCTATACATTGTGAAGAGAGATTCCTCTCCCATCTGATATGGCACTCTTTATTCCTTAAGGCCAAGGCAATATGTAACTAGCAAGGCCAAGGTTGTAGAGTCTGTACCGACTTTGCTGTAGTCTGATTTAGGTGCTGAACTTCTGCTCAGTGGTGCTTGCTGACGCCTGCATCATTCAACAATACCAGCGTAAATCATTGCTAACATCAGCAAATTCCTGTAGTTCTAATTTTTGCTCTTCATTCCTTCTATTTATTAACTTTAGCTATGTAAGAAAACTTGATCTAATTTGCTACTAATTAGAAGTTATATTGTCTATCAGAATTAAAAAAAAAAAAGTTATATTGTCTATATCTATTCTTCTTAAACAAAAAGAGGGGAAGGTATATGCTCTCCTGATGTATATACACTATTAGGTATCCTTCCCAATAAAGTTAGCCAGCTAAAAGGAAATCTACATAGTAGGAAGCAGGAGATTGTACTGACCCCAACTGATGTTACAAAATTGCAAACTGCACATTTCACGGATCTTGCTCCATATTGATACATGAGTAGCATCCTACAGTTACCACAGTTGACATGTGCCACCTGATTTGCTGTCACAATGTGCATTTTGATGCTTACTCGCAAAGTATGGATTCAAATCATAACGATTTAGCTCACAGAAAGAAAATGTCTTAAGGACCTACATATACAACAAAACTTTTGAAGGCTCATAAGGCTGTCATTAGCTCAATACCTTCCAAAGCTAGATTGACCGTGTGACAACAAGAGCATTGCACACTTGTTGCTCCACGGATGTACATGAGTAAAGTATGGCAGCCACCGCAAACTAACTGCGCCATTTCTGTGCCTGTGCACACATCAATAAATGATTGTGATTTATTTGCCTTGTGTTGATTGATAAGAGTGGTATATGTAGCAAATTGAACTTTCATGTAACCTACAGAACAGGAATTACAAAGAGGAGAAATTGCATTGTACCAGGAGGTGGCACTGCTGTGACTGCATTGCAAACAGCACAGCACACAGAGGTGGCTCCAACTGGATAGAGTAGAAGGTTTCTACACCCAGAACAGACAAGTTGACTCTGTGCACCTGGTAGCCAAGGAAGATTTATAACAAATTATTTGTAAGTATCAAATAAATTACATGATAAAGGTTCTTGCATTCAACCTATCTTAAAGACCGGTTCAATCTTCAAATGGTTAATCCAGACCAAGTGAAATATTGTCCCATATCATAGAACTACACTAAGAAAGATATATCACCAACTATCTAAAATCAACATATTCCACACAAATTAGAGTCTCACTCAACAAATCTTCATATCAAACCCACCATTTATGTCTCTAGCTAATTAGAAAATGGAATTTTATTTCATTCTTCACTTGGTTACAAGTGTATTCCAATTTTGTACCCCTGGTCTATAATGACTAGTTCTTTATAGCAGTAACTTGGTCTTACACCATCAGAAACAAAATTGTACATTAGATTTTTCTTCTTCTTCTTCTTTTCTATTTTTTCCCCACAATAATGGAAAAGAATAGAATTCAAATCTCCAATCATTCCATCACCATGAAGTGATGAGATGCTGGTAAGATTTCTTGGCAACCAAATGAAGAACAGACATCAATGACAAAATCAAGAACAGACTAAGCAAGATACCATTTGCTGGAGGTGTATAAGGAGCTGGTGGTGTTGGGTAGGGGGCAAGTGGAACTGGCATTATAGAAGACTCAAAAAAAGTATTATCTTTCTCTGCCAAACTCTACACAGAGAACAAAGCACTTTCTCCCATTTTTTCAACACCTGGAAAGTGATGAAACATTGGTAAGATTCAATCAGGGGTGTTGCACATGGTGGTGGAACCAAAAAGGCTTGAAAAGTGAAAGTACAAGTTGTCATTAGTACCAGTTAACACCCTGAAAGTTGAGTGAGAAGGAAACCTGTGAAGCTGAGGGTGCTAGCAAATCAAACAGTGAACCAGGTAAATTAAGAATCAAATGATGACCTTCTTGAGCCATGCATGAAGCTAGAGGGAAAGAAACCAGAAGCAGAGCTGAGTGAAGGCCCTTTCACCAGACACGGTATTTATTTAGTTTGTAGAAAAAGGAAATGCATGCCCTTTGGCAACTTGCTATGGATGAGAGGGACCGTTCTCTCACTAAAGACGAGATTGTTATTTTTATCTTATAGATTTTATATGTTCTAATAATAAATTGACATGGGTAAGTAATAAAATTATTAATATAATATATTAAAGTTAATGTGCGTGAAATAAATTCCTGTTAAGTCCTCAAGTTTACTTGTTCTCTTCTTTATTCTTCTCTACTTCAGGTTTACAATTTTTACATATAGATTTACAACTTTTTGTATACAGGTTTACAATTTTTTGTATACCTAATTTACAACTTTCTAATATGGTTTAATATTTAATCCTAAACTAGTTTAATATGTGTCATCAATTGGTTGACTTTTACGTCCTGATTTATAATTTTTTATATCCTGGTTACAACTTTTGGCATTTGTTACAACATTTCATAACATACATTTACAATTGAAAAAATTTGAAAAAGAAATCATTCATATCTTAAAACATAAATATAAACACATGAAAAATCAAATTTCACAATTTTTATCAACTTATGTCTTAATAGCGTTGATAAAAAATTCAAATTGAAGTAATTTAAAAGTAACAATAAATAAATCTAATTCATAAAGCATTCTTATACTACATGTAAAATTCAAAACATTCAATTTTATATTACTATCGTGCATCTTGTTTAATTGTAAATTGGTTGCAACTTTTTGTGTATAGATTTACAACTTTTTTATATAAGTTTATAACTTTCATACCTAATTTAATTTTTCTACATATAGTTCTTTTTCATTTTAAGTCCTTGACATATATGTTATCAATTGGTTTACAACTTTTGCTCCTAGTTTACAACTTTTTACATCTAGTTTACAATTTTTTGCATTGGTTTATAACATTTTGTAACATGCATTTACAATTAAAAAAATTGAAAAAAAAATTCATTCATATCTTAAGACATAAACATATACACATGAAAAATCAAATTTCACTATTTTGCTAGAGATGTTAGGATTGGTCGCGGACAAAGGATTTTAGTCTAACTAGTTTGAAGTTTCAGAGGAAAAATTTCAACCGCCTAACTCCCACCCGGGCTTAACCCGTGGGCTTGCCGGGGTGGGCGGACTTGGCCGCGGTTCAAGACTTTTATATTTTTTTAAAAAAATTATAATTTATTAGTAAAAAAGTAAGAAATGTATGACCAAAAAGAAAGTAAGAAATATATACACTTACCAATATAGTATCACTGTATAGTTGATATTATTAACTTCAAAGTTAAAACTTAAAAATAAAACGTGTCATAACTCACAAATAACACTATTAACAATAACATTTTTTAGTCAAAGTTAGTGTATAATTGTTATGAACCTTGAAAAATTGGGTATACATAAATAAAAAATATTTTTTAAAATATTTTTAAAAAAAATTCATCAAAATATTAAAAAATATTTTTTTGATTTTTTTTAATTTGACGGACTGCACGCCAACCCGCCCTGAAAATGTGTTGGAACTATTCAGACCATTTATTTGGTGGGTAAAGTGCCCATTTTTCGGGCTTTTGGGGCGGAGCCTAGCGACGGACGGTTGACTGATTTTGACATCCCTAATTTTTGCCAACTTATGTCTTAGCGTTGATTAAAAATTCAAATTGAAGTAATTTTAAAAGTAACAGTAATAAATCTAATTCATAAAGGACTCTTACAATGCATATAAAATTAGATATTCAATTTTATATTATTATCATGCATCTTGTTTTAAGGATTTACAACTTTTATGTACAAATTTATAATTTTTTGCATACTTATTACAATTTTTCTATATATGGTTTTACATTTAATCCATGACCCTTTTCATATATGTCATCAATTGGTTTACAACTTTTGTGTATTGGTTTATAACTTTTTGGGCATTGGTTTACAATATTTGTAACTCGCATTTACAATTGAAAAAAAAATTATTCATATCTTAAGACATAAACATAAACACATGAAAAATCAAATTTCACTATTTTTATCAACTTATGTCTTAATAGCGTTGATTAAAGAATTCAAATTGAAGTAATTTTAAAAGTAACAAGTAAATAAATTTAATTCATAAAGTATTCTTACAATACATATAAAATTCAAAACATTCAATTTTATATTATTATCGTACATGTTATTTAATTGTAAATCGTTTACAACTTTTTGTGTACAAATTTATAACTTTTTGCATCCTGGTTTATAACATTTTTACATATGGTTTCACATTTAATCTTTGACCTTTTCATATATGTCCATCATTGATTTACAACTTTTATGTACTAGTTTACAACTTTTTACATAGTGGTTTACAACTCTTTGAGGCATTCATTTACAACGTTCGTACACGTATTTATAATTTTTTAATAAATTATCTGTACATGAGAACTCGCCTAATTATTTAATAAATTATCTATACATGAAACTGGAGTTAAAAATTGTAAATGCGTGTTACGAAATGTTGTAAACCAATGCCCAAAAAGTTGTAAATCATATGTAAAAAATTGTAAACCAATGAGGATACATATTAAACAAGTTTACAATTAAATGTGAAACATATACAGAAAAGTTGGAAACAGGACACAAAAAGTTATAAACTTGAGTGAGAGAGAGAAATAAGAGAAAGAGAAACGAGTAAGCTGTAACATATCAGAGCAATAACTTTTTATTTCACGCGTATTAACTTTAACGCATCTATTAATAACTTTATCACTTACATATGTAAATTATTATTAGACTATATAAGTCTTTAAGATAAAGATAATAACTTTTCTTTTCTAAGAACGTGTAGAGAGAGAGAGAGAGAGAAAGTTGGACCTTTGAAAGGATAAGATAAAGATGTTATTGCAAGTAAAAAACTCCAAATTTTTGTCACCATTATAAATACTTCAAAGTGATTATTTAATGTCAATTTAGGGTGTCTTTATAATAAAAAAAAATTAGAAACTGATTTTTTTTAGAAGCTATATTTTTTAGCTTTTATAAAAAAAAAAAGCTAAAAACCTATTATTTTGGTATTCTTAGTTTTTAAAAGTTATCTAAATATATAAAAAACAATTTTATTTTAGAATGAAAATGTGATTTTATAAAAAAAAATACATCCAAACGCAATTTGATAATATTAAATTAATCATCAAAGTGTCTTTTTCCCCTCTAAACCATCGATATCCAAAATCCAATTGATTCTTACTAATCTATTTTAAATTGGATGAATATATTATACAGGTAAAATTCTTTTGGGTTAATTTTACTTTTACATGACTCAGACTGAAAATCATATTTAAAATGAAGAAAAACCGAATTACTTAGTATTAAGTGGATGAGGGAGCCATTGGACTACTCCTGTGTCCAAATTGGACTTGCTGGGGTCAACTTTCTTTGGATCCATATGCTGGTAGAAGTTTTGGTTTACGAGTTTTTTTCTGTGTGTTGGCCTCTATCCATATGGCCAAGGGGCTAATAATAGAGTCTCTTTTATGCCTATACGAGTTAATGGAAGTAGGCCAGGTAACCAGATGGGGACCTGCTGCCTACATTTTGCTTAATTGGTCAAACATATTTAACAAATAAATTAGGCTATGATTTTTCCAAAAAGTCCTTTCAGTATTAGTTTTCCTATCAAAAAAAAAAATCCACTAAACAGACCATATTCCAGTAATAAAAATAGTTTATTAGGTCAAATAAGCTTGTTTGTGTATATTATTATTATTATTAAGACTAAATGATAATATAAGTATTTTAATTTATTTGAAAGTATACTTTTAAACTTATTTTAGAAACCTTTTAGCATATTTAAAAATATAATTTTGATATATTTATAAGTATTTTGACTTATATAAGAGTAGGTGTTTTAATTTTTAAAAAATTTTATGTTTAAGTATGCCTCTAAATAGACTTTCAAACTAAATCAAGTTCTTAGAAGGAGAAGTTAAGACCATAAAAAAAGCTTATGTTAATTAACAAACTCAGACACAAGCTATTTTCAAGAAATATAAATTAGAACTATTTAAGGCAAGAACAGACAAACCTAACCTATTTCCACCACCATGTGCCTGTTTTTGTGGCATCTAGTGTGTTCTTTTTTGTTTTATTTTTATTTGTATATCTTTTAATACTATGCTATTTTACCTATTTTATCTGCTTACCTCCTTTCTGAGTGGTTTGAGCGAGCTTTTTATATATAAAAAAAGACGAATTGCTTAAACCAACCAAATGGGAGTATCATCCGAATGTTTTTAATTAGTCTTCAAAATTACAAAATTAATGAAATTTAGTTATTCTTGAACGACTAATTTAATATAGATTTTTTTCTTTTTTAATTTGAGGATGAAAAAAGTTTATAATTTTAATGTATATAATGTATTAAAGAAAATAAATGTTTGTTCTTAATTTCCTAATCAGTATTTTAAAATTCTGTGAAAGCAATAATATTTTCAATAATGGAAGGACAATGGCACTTGAAATTCATTAGAAGCACCATGTAGGCTCTAGCACTTGCAATTTATTAAAAGCACCTCGTAATACTCCGAAATTCATTAAAATTAAAACCATCTTCCGAGCCAAATTCACGTCCAGGCACAATTAATAAGTGTGTTTGGATGGGTCATTTCAGAATTTCAAAGAATTTGAAATGAAATAAATTTGAATCACTGCATTTCAATTTATATCATTTACAAAAAAAAAAAATTATTTGGATGACCAGTTATAAAATTGGAAATTTGATAAAAAAAATTTTACATAACTATAATAAATATCACATAAGTGTAAGTGCATCCATGCTCAAATTGTTCCAATTTTCATTGTCTTATTGGTTTCTTCCTCCTCCACGTGTTTCTTCCTCTCTCCCGTAAGAGCTTTTCCGGCATAAGGTGGCATAGTTAATAAGATACATATGGAATTCAATTACAAACACTAAATTTAGATTTGAAGTCTTACCAAACTTCTAGTGCCAAAGATACTAGAAGCTTGCTAGCAACCCAGATTTTCATGGAGGCACCAATAATGGTGTTAGTTGGTCCTTACTTCACTCATCGTTTATGGCGTCAAACTAGTCCTCTCCACTTTATGGTGTTGCATTATTAGTGGGAAAAAAATTATTATTTAATATCTAAAATAAATATATATTAAAATATTCGTTTTTATATAGTTGAATATGATAGATGGAACTACCAACTTATCAAATGGTGTTAAAGAGATCTTTCCATGGATATTCACATTTTGAGTCTTAAAATAACATTTTTATTAGTGGCAAGCCTTGGTTATTGTGCAATTTGTGTTCTCGTCAGTTTGCAAGAAATATACAATAGAATCACGAGAAAATTTAACAATTCCCAAGTTTTTTACACATTTAAAATTAAAAAAATGGTATATTATATATTATTCTAGATCTAAAATATATTAGATATGCACTATTTTGTATTATATAGAAATTGATTTAATCGATTTATTGTTAATTATCAAGCTAGTTTTACATTTATACAGATCAACTTAAATTGATTTGACTCAAATCGACTTAAATCAATTTTAGGAATATGTTAGAATCAATTTTGAAACATCTTGACACTTTCTGACATGTTCTTAAAATTGATTTAAATAGATTCCTTGGTTCTATAGTAATCGATGAATGTGGCTTCAAGATTCTGAATAATGACGCCTAGTTTTTAAGATTCGCAATTGAGCTACAAAACAAAAATTGTCATATAATGAATAATTAATTATATTTAATTTATAATTGACATAATATTTATTCTGTAAAAATTAAATTACACAAATCCTATACTCCTCGAGTAACCAAACAATATATTAAATACATTCTATCTTATAAAGAACAAGTGTTTATATCCTATAAGAGAACAAGTATGTCACACATTAAATATTTATATAAAACTAATTAAATTTAAATTATAATTTTCATAATATTTATTCTAAAAAAATAAATTTCGTAAAATCTTATAATCTAAACTAGCTAAACAATAACATATTAACTATATTCTATCTTTAAAGAGGCAATGTAATATTCGCACAAAAAGTCTATAAAGTTAGTTATATTTAATTATTACTTGACATTTTATTTATTCTACAAAAATTAAATTTCACTAAATCTTGTAATTTTAACCAACTAAATAACAATATATTAAATTATTCTATCCTACAAGACAAAGTGCAACATACACACTAAATACTTATATACACAGAAAAAACTAATAGATTATCACATATTAAATTATGTTCAAATTTTACGTATCCTACAATATATTTTACCCAAATATATTACAATATGTTAAATTTATACGCCTACCTCACATCAGGAAGTTGACCACATTGCAGGAAGACTAGCAATGGAGGTTAGTAGATTGTTTTACTTAGTTTATTATCTTAACAATTTATTTTATGTAGTTTAAAACATTTTAATATATTAATTGTGAGGTAGGCGTAGTAATTTAATATGCGATCGGTTATTTAGTATAATTTTTTCTATGTATATAAGTATTTAGTGTGTATGTTGTACTTTGTCTTGTAAGATAGGATAATTTAATATATTGTTGTTTACTTGGTTAAGATTATAAGATTTAGTAGAATTTAATTTTTATAGAATAAATGAAATGTCAAATAAAAATTAAATATAATTAAATTTATAGGCTTTTGTGCATAGATACATCTATTTTAGGATAGAATATAGTTAATATGTTATTATTTAGTTGGTTTAGATTATATGATTTTACAAAATTTATTTTATAGAATAAATATTATGACAATTATAATTTAAATTTAATTAGTTTTATATAAATATTTAGTGTGTGACACACTTGTTCTCTTAGAGGATAGAAACACTTGTTCTCTTTATATGATCTGTGTAATTTAATTTTTGCAAAATAAATATTATGTCAATTATAAATTAAATATAATTAATTATTTATTACATGGCAATTTTTTTTGGTACAAACAAAATCTTAAAAACTAGGCGTTATAATTAGATGGTGGATCCACATCATCGATTATGTACTATAAAACCAATAAATCAACTTAAATCAATTTTAGGGACATGTCAGAATGTGTTCAGGCTGTTCAAAAATCGATTACATGTTCCTAAATTGATTTAGAGTCATTAAGTAAAATCGATTTAAGTCAATTTGTGTACAAATGTAATGTTGACTCAATGGGTTAACAAGGAAATCGATTTAAATCGAACTTCCATATAATATGGAAACAATATATAATACTTTACAAGATTTGGATAGATATATAATATTTCATTTTTTAATTTTAAATGTGTAAAAAACTCTTTAAAGGTGAAATTTTAAATCAACCCATTTGGATTAAACAAAAAGTAATTCTATTATAGTTCAGAATCATAAGTAAACCCTACATATATTATAATATATATCAATCATTCAAAATATATTTTTAAATTATAAATAAATAATATCAATAGGTTTTTGGTGTCATATCCTAGAATATCGATACCCTTATTTCTTTTAATGGTTGTGATTGATTTTTTTTTATATTTTAATAAATTAGGTTAGTGAAATACATAGCACAATCTTAACCACAAATAACTATAAGGTACTGTCGGGAATCAGCGCGTGAAAATAGTTTGATTGAAAATTGGAGTCGTCCACCAAGTTTATTTAAATTAGGAAAACATGGAAAAACCAATTCTTATTAAAAAGTGGTCTATTAAAGGGATTGATTTGAGTTGGTTATGTATAGGGGAAGGTTTTAATCCTACACCCTTAATACACCCGTCTTTAGACGGTACCTTAATTGATTTGTGCAAATTATTAATAACTTTCAAAATATTCATTTTTATATTTTTATTTACAACAAAATTCCAAACAATAAATTGAGGAACATCAAGCTGTCACGACTTCAGGTGTTCAAAATACTATGTTAACAAACCGTACAGGTTAAATTAACATTTTTATTCAAAACACAATATTTCACAAATAAGTAACAAATTTAAACTAAATATATGAAAATAAGATTTTTTTATGAATTATAGATATTTACAAATAAGATAAAAATTTATTTTAATATTTTTAGAAAAGTAAAATAAAATATGAAAAGAACATGCTTTTAAAGAAAATTTGGAACATCAGTTGTCACACAACTCAGATGTCCAAGAATGTTGAGTTAAGAAGGTAGGGCTAAATTAACCCTTTTATTTGAAATAAAATATTTCTTAAAGAAACGATTATTTAAATTAAATAAAATATGTCATAAAAAATTTTACAAATAAGACAAAAATTACAAAAATTTAATTTTGACTTGACAGGGATTTGAATCGCATGCTCCTACGTATCCTTCGGTGCAATGGGAATTCAAAGTCACGTAGTTCTATTTAAACTATTTTGTGAATTGATTAATTTTATTTTTTTTAAAAAGGGACTTAGAATATCAAGTTGTCACAACTAAAATATTAGAAGCATAGGATTAAAGGTCACGGCTAAATTTTCCTATTTAAAATTACAATTTTACCAATTAACTCAAATACCTTTTTTAGTAAATCGAAATATCCAAGTATTTACTTTAAACCCAAAATTAATAAAACTCCTTTGTTTTTGTTTTTTTAAAAAAATAAACTTCTAACTTTAACGAGAACTGATAAAGTTAATTCATAAATACACAATTAATTTGAACAAAATATATAAGCATATAAGAGAATTAAACTTAAAAATAAAATTAATTCATAAACACAATTATCCAATTAACTTAAGTGAAACACATAAACGTATAAATAAATAAAATGAAAATGAAGGTTATAATCACTATTTTCTTTTTATCATTTTTAAGGCTTTTAATACAAAATTCACCACACATCAAAACAAATAGTTAGATCACTTCTTTAAACCAATTTATTCAATCCCCTCAAATAATTCAAAGTAATTGCTAACAAAAATATATCATAAAAACCCCTTTTAGTAAATTAATATAATCAAGTATTTATTTCCACACTAAATAAAACCCTTTTATGTTTAGTTCATTTTAAACTGAAATAACCCAAACTCTAATCAAACAAAACCCAAAATAAACAATAATCATACAAATAAAACCTAAACAAACAAATTCATTTTCTAATCCAATAAAGTAAAAACAAATCAAACCAAAATGATAATAATAATAAATTAATAAAAGATAAAATAAAAATTATAATTTCCAACATCACACACAATTATAGAACATATCCTGACATACTCTCTCTATCTCTCTCTTATACACACACAAAAATAATCTCTATCTAAACTGAGCACAACACAATACCACTCTCTCTCCTATTGACCAAAACACTCACACTCACTTTCACTCTCACTAACACACGCACAAGCTCACATTTCACTCTCTCTCGAGCAACACACATACACACATATGCTAAAGAAAAGAAAAAAAAAGATCCTGAGAGAGATTAAGAGATTTGGAGGATAAGAAATGAGAGAACTGAGAGAGAAGGAGAAATGAAGAACAAAGAGGAAATCAGCAGAGAGAGAGTGAGGCGGAGAGAAAGGGAGGCCGTGCAGAGAGGGAGGGCGGCGATGATCGCGACCGGGGCGGGTGACGCGCAGCCAGTGGCGTTAATCCAACCGCAAGGTTCAATATGTCTGAGCGATTCGCGAGGGGTGCGGCGCGATGGTGAGGTGGAGAAGATGGTGCCTTTAAAAGGTGGAAGATGAGGTCGTAAGACCGATCTGGGTGAGGGAGGAGGATGAAGCGAGGAGTAATGGGGGGCCGATCTCACGGCGGTTGGTTGGTTTGGCCGTGACCCGTGCGGAGATAGCCTGGAGGAACGTGGTGGTGTGCGCGGAGGACGAAGGAAGGCAGAACGAGGCCGATCCGGCAAAGGAAGAGGAAGGCCGCTCGGTTGAAAGGGATCAGAGACAAGGAGCGGTGGTGCCGGCTATTGCTGTGCGATTGTTTCGTGAAGATGGGGGTTAGAGCAAGGCATGCGGCGGACGGTGGAAGGAAGCGGAGGGTAAAGGGAGTGAGGAGAATGGGTGAAGCGTGGTGTTTGCGATGGTGGTGGAGGGGCTGTGGAGGATGAGGAAGAGGGAGATCGCGCTGTGGTAATGGCGTGGTGGATTCGGGTTGGGGTGCATGCATGGGTGGGCGGAAGCCGCGAATGCGGAGGAGAAGGGAACGCGGCTCAGGCCTCGCTAAGGTCAGGTCCTCTTTCCTTCGTTTTCTCTCTCCCTTTTTGTAGATGATGGCTGGCTTGGGGTTATTGGGTTTAACTGATTTTTTCAGCGGGGTTCTTTGGCCATGGCGGTGGTTTTAACTATTTGTGTAGCGATGAGGGTGGTTCAAGCGATGGTTGGCGCGAAGTTTAGTGGGTGATAAGGAAGATGATAATGATGTGAGGAGAATGATGATGATATGTGGTCAAGGAGGAAGGAGGGATCTCATTAAGGAAAGAAGAGGGGATGGTGATAGTATTTCATGGAGGGGAGAGGCGTATAAGTGCTAGAAGGGAGAGGGGAAGTGATGACGAATTGATGGTAATGAAGATGTGAGGGTGGTGGGGAGCAGGGCCTGTTCTCTTTCCCTTCCTCTTTTATTTTGAATGATGATGATATTGTTGATGTTGCTAGATTTACCTTGTTCTTGCCTCGGATTTCCTTGAATTGTTGTCATTCTTTCTCTCTCAGGATTCTTTTTTCTTATGTATTAGTGTGTAATTTTGATCTTTTTTTTTTTGAATTCCTTTGCTGATGAGATAATTGAAAATTTTTTTTTTTGATCCCCTTCCCTTTTGCATCTGTTATTAGGTCTACTTATAGTTGTTTTCAAAATCATTGATGATCCCATTTATCAGGTTAGCTTGGATTCCGCTTGGTGCAACGGTTCCAAGCTTCCAATTCATCACCAGAAAGGAAGTTTAACTTCTTGCTAAGAGTAGGGGAAGAGTTCATCATTGTGTTCAACATCCTCATCATTCACCATTTGTGGGCTTCATGGGTCTTTGGCATGGAATGAACCGATAAAGCTCTTCTTGTCTTTCTTTTTTGTTTTTTCCTTTTTCACTTTTTTTTTTTTGTTATTTTACAAATGGACAATAAGCAAATCGGTTGCCTGTTTGTTTGTTTTTTATTATTATATATTTTTTATTATTATATTTTTTGGTTAACAGATCAGATAAGACCATGGGCTAAAAACTAAGAAAGCTGACTAGTGTGGGTTGGAAATTAGAATGGGCTAGATACATATTGAGCCTCTCTCTTATTTTTAGTTTTGACACATGAACTAAAAATGTAAAACCACAAATAAAAATGACCCGAATCGAATTTGAATTAAATACAACGAAGAGCAATAAATAAAACTTGAAATGATTTGCAATTTCACTCAACAAAATAAAATTACCAACATGGGTCTATAAATGGTCAAACTCAAAAAATATGCTAGCAAAATTTTTGTTTTTTTGTTTTTGTAGGTTCAACAAAATTGAGTATTTCAGGTTGCCCAGTCTTACTTCATTTCCTATAAGAAAATATGAAAAACCTAAGTTTTATATTGTCTTCATAAGGAATGAGTAAAGACATTGATTTGTTCTGACAATGCATGAAATGCAAAATGCAAGAAAGATTGAATTCTAAATTTGAAAAAAATCTAAACATTAAAGAAAATTACATGCAAACTATGCAATTTAGAAATCACCATGCAAAGAAACTAACTTGACACAAATTCACAAATGACAAGAAATGTAAAAATCAACGGAATTAACATGAACCCAAAGTGGATCTGAGGCTGACAGTAAATGAAATTGGCGGGACTGACAGGGAAGAAATTAAAAGCCTTGCAACCGACGGATCCTGGTCCACAAACAACAGGAATTAAAATGGCAATCTGAGGCCAATTGGAAAAGTAAATGGTGGCAATTTTAGAAGCCGACATGAAATGTAAATAGCAGCAATTATAGAGCCTCCTGGAAAAATAAATGGTGGTAATCTGAGGCGACTGAAATAAATGCAAGTCTAGAGGGGACTGGAATGTAAATTGGCAATCTTAGGCCGACTGGAAAGTAAATGTGGCAATCTGGAGGCCGACATGAAAAATAAATGGTGGCAATCTCAGGGAAGAAAGTAAGTTGGATTATAGAGGCCGACTGGAAAATAAATGGTGGCAATTCTGAGCGCTGGAAAAGTAAATTGTGGCAATTCTCAGGCGACTGGAAAAATAAATTGGCAATCTTAGGCGACTGGAAATAGATTGTGGCGATCTAGGCGCTGGAGAATAAATTGGAATCTGAGGCCGCTGAAATGTAAATTGGCAATTCTGAGGCCCACTGGAAGTAAATTGTGGCAATCTGAGGCCGACATGGAAAATAAATGGTGGCGGTCTGGGGCCGATGGAAAGTAAATTGTGGGTCTGGGGCGCTGGTAAAAATAAATTGGCAATCTGAGGCCGACTGGAAAATAATTGCGGCAATCTGAGGCCGACTGAAAAAAAAATCGTGGCAATCGCCGACTGAAATAAAGCGCGGTCTGGCGAGCCTGAAAATAAAGCGGCAATCTGAGGGACTGAAATGTAAATTGGTGGCAATCTGAGGCCGCTGGAAAATAAATTGCAATTAAAACAATGATTTGCACTGCTCTTTCTTTTGTTTTTTGTTATGTGCAAAAGTCACAAATTTATCACTCATTTGTACTTTATTAGAACACATTCTTGAAGAACTAACTGTATCCAAATCAAGCAAGCCTCGAGGGAAGACTTTAACGATCAAACTCGTAATTCTCAAGCTAGACTTTCTCGCACAAGTAAGGTTTCCTTCTTTCTGTAACTTTACCCACTTCTTTCCATTCTTTCTTCTCTTTTCCCACTTTAAAGGATGATGATTGCTTTTCTGGCAAGCTTAATGATACTTCTGAATTCTCTTGGTGTGATGCTAGTCATTGATGTATTGCTATAAACATTGTTAGGTCGTATAATTTAAACTTAAAGATATCCTATTTGAGACATCGTAAATAAACATGCATTCAAAGAGAAAGTGGAAGAATTAAATGAATGGACATATTTATTACTTGGTGTATTGGATGATAAAATATTTGGAAAGAGACAACCACAAAAATAAAAGATAGGATTGTGAAAGACATGAAAATTTTGCCCCGTTTGAGTTCTTTGTGACTCATTCAATTGATTTCTCAGGCGAAATGCTATAACCATTGCTTCCGTTGTTGAGCCTTCAATCTTTCCTTTTCTTAATTCTCTAAGGTGCCCCCACTTCAGCCTAGCCTGCTTGCTCACAGGATGAACTTATCACCAAAAATTGCCAAATGTAGATTGCTTGAGATGATGCTTTGCTCTAACTTTTGCTTAGGCCGTCTTTCGAGTTTTTCAACCTTTGACGGCTCTTTTCTGTTTTCCCTAATTTTTGCTTAGGCTCTCTTTGGAGTTTCAACCTAACGGTATTTTTCCTCTTTTTTTTTTTTCATTTTTTCAAGCATAAAATCTTTTGACTCCATCAAGTGTTGATTAGTTTAGGCAATTCTTGTCCATCCATATTTTGCAAAATCAATGTCTCCTTCGAGCGCTTGTTTGACAATGTAAGGACCCTCATAATCGGAGCCCATTTTCCCCGTGCGTCCTCCTGGTTCGGAAAATTTCTTAGAACCAAATCGATAAAAATCTCTAGGACAAACTTTCTTGTTAAAGGCTTTGGCCATCCTACTTTGGTACAATTGGCCATGACAAATAGCTGTCAATCTTCTTTCTTCTATCATGTTCAATTGTTCACATCGAGTCTTCACCCATTCAGATGCCTCTAGTTCAAACTCATTAGAACCCTCAATGACGGGATTTCCACTTCTATGGGAGATACACTTCTGTTCCATATACCAATGAGAAGGAGTCATCCCTGTCTCGATCGTATATTGGTACGATATGCATGTAAACATACGGCAGCATCTCATGCCAATCTTTGTAGTTCACAACCATTTTGGCGATGATTTTCTTGATATTCTTATTTGAGCCTCAACTCCATTCATCTGAGGTCTGTAAGAGCTGAGTTGTGGTGCTTGATTTTGAAAGTCTTGAAAATTTCTGAACTTCAGCACCATTGAGATTAGGAGCATTGTCTGTGATGATTCTTTCTGGAATTCCATATCTCCAGATAATGTCCTTCTTGATGAATCTAAGAAACACCTTCTGTGTGATCCGGCATATGAAGCAGCTTCCACCCACTTAGTGAAATAGTCTATTGCCACCAAAATGAAACGATGACCATTGGATGCTTTGGGATTAATTGGGCCGATCACATCCATGCCCCATATCGAGAAGGCCAGGAGATACCATGCTGTGTAATGGAACTGGAGGGGCATTGACTCGTCTGCATATATTTGGCATTTGTGGCACTTCCGAACATGATCAATACAATCATTTTCCAGGGTGGACCAGGAGTAACCGCTTCTTAGGATTCTCTGCGTGCCATCATGTGTCCGTTGGCATGAGTTTCGCAAATTCCTTCATGGATTTCAAGTCATGATTATTCGAGCTTCATGAGCATCTACACATCTAAGGAGAGTGGTGTCATGATTCCTCTTGTAGAAGGACTTCCCCATTAGGAAAAAGGACATAGACAGTCGTCGGATTGTCTTCTTGCTTATCTCATTTGCCCCAGCTGGGCATTCTCCCTTTTGAATATATGCCTTTTGATATCATGATACCATGGTTGACGTTCTTCGTCTCCTCTACATTACCACAAGTATACTGGTTCATCTTGTACCTCTACATGGATAGGTTGGACATTGGTGTGGACTTCCAATTTAGTCATTACAGCCAAAGTCGCCAATGCGTCCGTATTGGTTCTTGTCTCGAGTTAAGTGAGAAAATGATATATCATCAAAGTGCTCAATTAGTCGAGACAAGTGCTTTTGATAAGGTACCAATTTGGGATCCTTTGTACGCCATTGTCCATTAACCTGGTAGATTATGATGTGAATCTCCAAAGACTTTTAGTTCTTTGATTCCCAAGTCAATTGCCACTTGCAAACCGTTTGCACATGCTTCATACTCTGCAATGTTGTTGGTACATTCAAAATCTAATTTGATGGAGGTTGGGTACTGTTTTCCAGCTGGTGAGACTACGCAGCTCCTATTCCACATCCATTCATGTTGACAGCCCCATCAAAGTACATCTTCCATGTATTCTCCTCTTCTTCATCTTCTTTTTCCACCACTAATACCTCATTATCTAGGAACTCGGCCATGGTGGGTTGTCCATCTTCCAAAGGGTTTTCAGCTAAGTGATCAGCAATTGCACCTCCCTTGACAGACTTTTGAGTCATATACTTGATATCAAATTCTAACAGTATCACTTGCCACTTTGATATCCTCAATGACACATGAGGACTATCAAATATGTATCTCAATGGATCCATTGAGAGATTAACCAAGTAGTGTAGTATAACATGTATTGCCTCAGCCTTCTTAGAGGCCCATGCTAATGCACAACAGGGTCTTCTCAATTGCCAAATAGCGGGATTCACAGTCATTAAACTTCTTGCTCAGATAATAAATAGCTTGTTCCTTCTTTCCATATTCATCATATTGTCCCAACATTGCCCCAAGTGACGTGGGCAATCTGTGAGGTACAATATTAGAGAATCACCTGGTATAGGTGGGGTCAAAATTGGAAGTTTTATTAAATAAGCCTTTATTTTGTCAAAGGCTTCTTGGCACTCAATTTCATTCTCCAGGTTGATGTTTTCGTAAGCTTTAATATCGGCTCACAAGTGCTAGTCAAATTGGCAATGAATCTAGCAATGTAGTTGAGCCTCCAAGAAAACTTCACTTCCTTGGTTAAGAAGGTCTCCTATATTGCCTTTACTTGCTGATCTACCTTTATCCCCTCTTCTCCTGACAATATGAATCCGAGTAATTTCCCTGGAGATGTTCCAAAGACACATTTATTCGGGTTCAGCAACTTATATTTTCTAGCCTTTCAAACAACTTTTGTAGAACTGTTACATGACTTTCTCCTCTTTAGACTTGGCGACCATGTCATCCACATACACTTCAATCTCTTTATGCATCATGTCATGGAATAATGCAACCATGGCACGTTGGTAGGTGGCACCACATTTTCAAATCCGAATGGCATGTTGTTATAGCAGAATGTTCCCCATGGCGTTATGAAAGTAGTTTTTCCTTTGTCGTGAACGTCCATAGAAATCTGATTATACCCTCAGTCCCATCCATAAATGAAAAATGATTTCCAGCTTGTATATATCGACTAGGACATCAATGTGAGGAGTGGAAAATCGTCTTTTGGACTAGCTTTGTTTAGATCCCAATAATCCACGCACATTCTAACTTTTCCATCCTTTTTAGGCACGGGCACAATGTTAGCCATCCAGTCAGTGTGTCTCACACCTCCAAAAATCCGGCCCTAGCTTTAGTCACTTCTTCTTTTATTTTCAATGACATTTCCAGCCTGCATCCTTCTCAACTTTTGCTTTTCGGTTCAGCTCCCGTATATAAGGGAATCTTATGTGAAGCTATTTCTGGATCCAACTCTGGCATATCATGGTAGGACACGCAAAGACATCCAGGTATTCCTTGAACAATGTAATCATTTCTGACGTTCCTGGATTTTCCACTATTTTCAGCTCCTTTTTCTCTTTTTCAGTGCCCATGTTAATCAACTTTATCACCTCATTGTCTAAGTCAAATCCCTTTTTCTATGTTCCAGGTAGTCCTGAAAATTGCCCAACAATTTCTTGATCTTCATCAGATTTATGGCTATCACAATCATTGGAGCAAGAGAACCAATTGACGAGTTTTCAAATTCCCTTTCATGAGGCAAAATTTCTATAGCATTTAGATTCCTGGAAAGCAATTGTGGTGGGTTGGAAGGCCAAAACAAATAGTGGAAAAGTGCAAAATAAAACAAAAATTAATGAGCTAAAAACGATGGTATAGAGAAAGCAAATAGAGGACAAGAAACAAGGAGAATGAAAGACACCAAGAAATATAAAAATGCTGGATAAGAAATAAAGATGCTGAATAAACACACAAGTTTATTTATGATGTCTTCAAGTAGCATAAATAAAAGCATAAATAGTCTTTCCTGATACAACACAAATAATTACTTCAGCAATAACATCAATCATTTTTCAAGCTTCCAGTTCGCAGCATTTCATCATTGTTGGCAGCATAAATCTTGTTGCTCTCTTCAGTTGTCTCTATGTCCAAGGTGTTGATGGTGAGCGGTAGCAAGGGGAATGAACTTTTCCACATGTAATCACTTCAGCTGGACTAGGAAATGTCTCCTTCAAGTGTGGGATTTGCTTTATTTTCTCCTCATGTTTCTCCTATTGAAGGGCCATGTCATCCATTTCCTCTTCTAACTGTGCATTATATCCGGCCAAATCGATTAGGTTTCTTGGAAACAAATATAGGTATCTAATACCTTGCAGCCTGGTCCTAACCCTTTACCATGTAGGTATCCATTCTTAGCCATGATATGAGCCACTATTTGATTAACATTCTGCATTATGGACCCACTGCATTCATATCAGGGCTAACAACTCCAGGCTATGCCACAAGTTATTGTCTATTGACTCCACATTTTCCACATATGGTAGTGAGACTGGTTGGATACAATGATGTCCCTTTCTCCATGGATTGTGACAATCGATCCATTCTCAATATATTTAACCTTTTGATGCAAGGTTGAAGGACATCACCGATATCATTAATCCATGGTCTCCCTAGCAACATGTTATAATCTGAGCCAATCTCCATCACCTGGAATAACACTTTTGATTTGCTTGGCCCAATCTCTAGTGGCAACACCACCTTGCCTAGAATATTTTTCGTAGCTCCATCAAAAGCTTTTACAACCATCACTTGAGGTGATATATCATCCACACCCATTGATAGTTGTTTCAAAGTGGACAGTGGTAATACATTTAACCCTGATCCTCCATCAATAAGGACTCTAGGCACTATGTGGCCTTTGCATTTGAGGGTTATATGTAGCGCTTGTGGGTTAGCCCGTGATATCACTTCTTCATCTAAGAATGTGATCATATTGACACGATTTCACGGATCCACCATACTTATCATGTTCTCCAATGAAGTGTCCGGCTTGACATAGGCTTCCTTCAGGACCTTCAATATTGCCTTTTGATGAGATTTAGAGGACAAGATTAGTGACAGGCGAGATATTCTAGCAGGAGTCTTCTTTAATTGTTCCGGAATATCATACTCGCTCTGTTTCATGATTTTAAGGAACTCTTCTTTCCTCTTCTTTTTCTTTTCTTCCTAACTCTAAACTTTTCAACACTCCCTTCATCAACAAATTTCCCTTTTTCCAACTCCTTGGGTCCATACACCCTTCCACTTCTTGTTATTCCTTTTACCTCCATGATACTGGTCACTTCCTCACCTTCTTGAGCTTTTGAGGTTTCTCCTATGTCACTTTTCATTTCAACCTCGGTCTCATAATTCCAAGGTACGGCATGTGTGTCCTCATACATAAAGGGTGTCGTTTCTTCACAGTGATCACTACCTTCTGGCTTTGGCGCTGCGTCACGGAGGCACTGGAAGTACAAAACGCTCGATCACATTCACCTCCTCATAGACATTTTGCTTCTTTTTTGCTTGTATAACACCCAAGTTAAGCAATCCTGCTTACACGAACCTTGAAATCCCAACAGTCTTCAATATCATGCCCCAGGACTTCCACAATGGTATGCACAACCTGTATTCGCATCATATTTCTCATTCTCCTTTATTGTCAGAAGTGTGCTGTTCTATTGTAACCAGCCTCACTTCGGATAAAATTTCTGCATAGGGGTTTGAAGATTCAAAACCTTTTGATCAGTGGTTCTTCTACCTCAGAGCATTTACTCGACCTCCTCCTTCATGATTTGGAATTGGATTATGGACAATATCTGGTTTTGACTCCTCTTGAAAATCCAACCTCCACAAGCAATTAGCTTCTCACTGCCTGTCTTGAAACCTTCACAATCCTCGAGAAATGTAGCCTATGTCCATATGATATTTGCAAGTTAAGTTTGGACTTGCCAAGCTGGGTATGGTGGTTCTAATGGACGATTGCATATTGCAGAGATGATGAGCATCAACTAGTCGTTGAAAAAGATCAGACATTTGAGATGGATAGTTTTGGGAAAGGTGGTAAGTTTGGGAATCGAGAACGACTTTGGTTTTGGGTATTAGGCCGTGGTGGTGTGGTATTTGGGTGATTTTGAGATGTATGGTTGGGTTGTAGGTGTATGTTGGGCGAGCTGGTTGGGTATGGGCGTATATGGATGTTATTGACTTGAGGTTGGTGGTATGGAATTGTATTTGCATTTGGAGTGATTTGGTATAGTGGGTAAGGAGAGATGGATGGTATTTGGGTCTTGGGTATTGAGGTATATCTTGGAATGAAAGGTTGCTGACCTTGCACATAACTTACTTCCGCCTCTTTTTTCTTTTCCGGAAGAATCCTCTTCTCGTGTCCTCATTGCTCATAGGAAGTTTCCAAGCTTTAGCCAAACTCTCAATTCTTTCACCTGCGGTTACTAGCTCAGAAAAATCTTTGTATGCTGCTCCTCCATTGTCCCAATATAAGGAGATCCTAAGGTCCCCAAAAGTACGAACACATTTCATAAGGGATGAGTGGCGGTTGCCTAAGCAGCTAAAGTTCTCCATCTTTGAGCATATTGTTTAAACGACTCCTCCTTCTTCCTTTGCATTGTGCTTAATTGCTCACGCGTGGGTGCTATTTCCATATTGAACTTGTACTGACTCATGAATTGATCAACCAATTCTCTCCACAGGAAATTTTAGAATGGTCTCACTGAATATCATTCTAAAGCAGGACCACTTAAGCTTTCATGGAAAAAGCAATGAGAAACTTCTCATCTTTGGACCATATCGCCATTTTAGTCCAAGTAACTCTTCAAATGGAACAAAGGATTGCGGTCCATCATATTTTGAGAAGTCGGGAACCTTGAAGTCTTTGGGAACTATAGATCTCCAGGAGGACATAGTTGTTCAATTTCCACATAGCCATAGGTGTTAGGTCCTGAATGGCCTTAATTTGGTCTTGAATCTTCTTCATCCATTCTTCTAAATTTGTCTTTATTCACCTCTTACACGGCTATTCTCTGAGGGAAAATGGTTGTTTGGGTGACAACATGAGGTGGCTCCCAACAGGGGTAGCATGCCCATGCCTGTCAAGCATGAATGTTCTCTAATGGACGATAGCCTTCCCCAATTGGGATCACCAATGGCATTGTTGGTGGTGGCTGTCCATGAAGGTTATTCAGAATTTCATCTCCCTCGTTCACTCCTTGAGTGACATTTACAGCCACATTTGATGTTCCCGGTATGGCTACCATTGCAGTGCTTGGTTGTACCCACCTATGACAAGTCACTATGTCTCGTTTGGATTACCCTAATAAATCCATGGACTCTTTCATGGCTCTCATCATTTCTTCCATCTTTGCTTGGTTATTTGACATTTCATTCAATTTCCCTCACTCCATCAACTTCCATGCTCAAATTTTTTACTTGGTCAGAAGCATTTCTGGTTCATGATTACCACCAAGCCATCTTAGTCCGACTCTGGTATTGTGAATACGAGTTAGATGGTATCTTCCTTCCTTGGGCGCCAATTGTAACACAGTTTTACCTTTATTCACAATAAAAAAGAAAAAAGAATTAGTGAAAAGATAAAAATATTGCAATTTGTTAGAGAGGCAAATATATTGGTCTTGACGTGAGTATCTTTGATGATAAGTGTTTCCAAAACGTCTCGTTCAAAGGTACTAAGTTATAGCCATTGCCATGAGACCAACATAATGCAAAGAAGCAACCATTCTTTTATTTATCATTTGTCACAAACATCATTTTTCATACAACCATTCAAAAGGAAATACATCATAAATGTTGACAACAATGCTACCCAACAGAAAAAGCCTTTATGTGTCTTCAACGTCTTCTCGCGATTATTTGCTTCATTCTCCCAATCAAGTCCTTACAATAGCCAACAAAGTGCTAATTTCAGTCGGGTTTCGAAAGGGATGATTTCTTGCCTAGCCTAGCTTCAAGTGTCTTGGAACGTCTCTATTGCCGCATTGCCCAACCCTGCTAAGTTCGAAGGCGAATCTTCAACTCATGAATGACATGATCTTGGTGTTGCACCTCAAGATCCAAATTTGCAACTTTTTCCTTTCTTTCAGGGCAGCTTGATACTTCAGATCTCATTTTTCATGTGTTGATTTAATTCCTTGGCTTCCTCTGATATTCCTTGCTCATTTCTTCTATTTGTTGCTTCATTTGTTCCTTTCTCCTGCCAGCGACTCTTCAAGCAATTTTGGTCTTCGAAAGTAGCTCCTTTAGTTGCTTGATTTTCATCTTGCCATATCACGTTCTTGCCTTCGAAGCTTTAGTTCTTTATTGGCAGCTTCAAACATTCTTTGGTCTTTACTATGTGTTCCTGCCCCATTTTTAGCCTTTTCCTTGGTCCCTTCTAGAATCTGATCTTTTTCAGCAATTTCTCGCTTTAAAGTTGCATAATCATGCCTGAGCGTTTTCAACTTCGAACTCCACTTGTACCTTTTCTTGTTTAGCCTTGTCCAACCTTTCTTTCATTTCTTTGATTTCTTCATTTTCATCAGAGTGCAAGCCGAATGTCTTGTCAGGAATAATTGTTGTCAAGATTCTGAATGGCAACTTGACCTCTTGAGCTCTACTTTTCACCCATTGGTGGTAATTTTCTTTACCAACAAGCTCCTAACTCCCAATTCTTTTCCTTTTCGAATGACATTGTTCCAAGCAAATCGAACCTTCCGCAGTAGTAGGGCAACGTCATGGGAATCTAGGTAATAAAGGACAAATGGAGTAATTGCACTTCGAAGGCGGTCCCATCATGGGGTAGCCAAGCTGACGCAACACCAATCCTGGATTGTAATTTATACACCCTCGAGTACCCATAAGGGTACATTTGGAAAGTCTCAGCACTGGTAAATCAAAGTTCTCCCCATCTTCCCACCAAGGTACCATCGGATCACCTTTTCATTCAATTTAACCAGGTCTCAGCCCATTCTCGCCCACTTTCTTCTTGATACGATGCATTTTTAGATCATCAAGGGGGGACAGGATGCCTTGTAATTTCTTTGGAAGATATGCGTAACCCACACATATAGTATTGGTAAACAACACAAAATTCTCTTACCATTCCTCTCATGACAAAAATCCAAGGAACAATAGACATTCTCAAAGGCGAAGGGATTGTGACCATGAAACTTTCTAGCAAGGAACACATGGATCGCCAAAATCTATGAAACCGTCAATATTAGGAAACAAGACGTGCCATAAATGGTGAGGGTCAACATCTGAAAAATGTCTTAAGCTTCTTAGAGCTTAGGCTGTGAAATGCTTCTCCAAATAATCTCTTGTGAATCCCTTTGTCCCAATTTCTACATTTTGGGCTTCATACAAATTTCTTACATTTACCTTTAGGACATTCGCTATAGTGTGCAAAGAAGCATAATGTCCTTGGTAATTGTAAGGTTTTTTCCTTCTAGCGGTAACCCCAGGATTCGTTCAAATTCTTCAAGGGTTGGTGCCAACTGAAAATCTTGAAAGGTGAAGCATCGAGAGTGGAGGATCATACATATGGGCCAATGCCTGTGATTGCCTCTACTCTGTTTTCCACTTCTAATAGGCTCAAGATTTTTCCATATTTTCTTGTGAGAGAAAGACGTTAGATGCTTCAAAGCTTGACTCAAGGATCTAGGCTTCTTGTAAGGTTTCTTGGTTTTGAGTTGCAAAGTCTTTTTCAGTTTCTTCATGATTGTTTGGTCTCATGTTTGCTTCCATTTTTTAGATACTCACAACAAGACTTCAATATTGTCCTCTAACAAACCTGCGTATAAGCAAAGAAAAAGTGAATTTTCTATTATATATGGAAAAAAAGGCAATAAACACTTGCATGTTAAAGAATTTATGTACATAAAATAAACAAATTAATTAAAGAAAGGTATGCTCCCTTTGTGTCCTATTTGAGGTAAAATATGGGTGTCAAGACTATGGTCCTATGGTTGTTCTATTTTGTGAGCACTTCACTAGGTAGGTCTATGATCTCAGGATTCTACGAGTCTCTAAGTTAAAGGCTCATTTCGAAATGTTATCCACGACGCAGGTGGCAGGCAGTGTGTAGGACATTACGAAAAGCCACTCTCAGACAAGATTTTTGCAATAACCAACGGATGTACATCCAAAATGGCTACCACTACACAATCTCTTACCTATCTTCAAGTTACACTCAGACCGGGTATAGGGCCCACTCGTGTGTGATAAATGTGTGAGTGCTGTGTGTGAAGGGAGCATACAAACCTGGAATCCTATAACTACCCAATGGTAAAATACCTGCAAAATAAATACAAACAACAAATATACAAAACGCAATAAGTCGCTACCTACTTAAAGTTTTCACAAAAAAAAAAAGCAAATAAAAGTCGTTACCTTATGGTTATTACAAAAAATAAAACAATGCTTGACAAAATTCTAGCATAAAAAGAAAATAACAAGATAAAAATATAAAATAAATATAAAATAAAATAAATAAACTAAAAGGAAGTTATAATAATATGCACAATCAATTATTTAGGCTTGACTTAGGAAATCCCAAGATGAGGTCGCATTCCTGTCACAGAGAATCGCGGGCGAGTGAAAAATAGTTTGATTGAAAATTGTAGTCGCCACCAAGTTTATTTAATTAGGAAAACATGGAAAAACCAATCTTATTAAAAAAGTGGTCTTAAAACCAGATTTGAATTCTGGAGTTGGTTATGTATAGGGAAGGGTAAGGTTTTAATCCGCACCAGGTAATACAGGGTCTTAGACGGTACCTTAATTGATTTGTGCAAATTATTAATAACTTTTCAAAATATTCATTTTTATATTTTATTTACAACAAAATTCCAAAGATAATGAGGACATCAAGCTGTCACAACTAAGGTGTTCAAAATACTATGTTAAAGGATTAAGGTTAAATTAACATTTTATTCAAAACACAATATTTCACAAATAAGTAACAAATTTAAACTAAATATATGAAAATAAGATTTTTTTTATGAATTATAGATATTTACAAATAAGATAAAAATTTATTTTAATATTTTTTACGAAAAGTAAAATAAAATATGAAGAGAACATGCTTTTAAAGAAAATTTGGAACATAAGCTGTCACAACTTAGATGTCCAAGAATGTGGAATTCAAGCAATTACAGGCTAGATAATTCCCTTTTATTTGAAATAAAATATTTCTTAAAGAAAACGATTATTTAAATTAAATAAAATATGTCATAAAAAATTTTACAAATAAGACAAAAATTACAAAAATTTAATTTAACTTGAAGGGATTCAAATTAGCATACTCCTACGTATTCTACAGATCCAATGGGGAATTCAAAGTCACGTAGTCTATTTAAACTATTTTGTGAATTGATTAATTTTATTTTTTTAAAAAGGGCTTCAGAATATCAAGTTATCACAACTAAAATATTCCAAAGTATAGGATTAACAAG
Source organism: Dalbergia oliveri (assembly GCA_030441495.1). NCBI lineage: Eukaryota > Viridiplantae > Streptophyta > Magnoliopsida > Fabales > Fabaceae > Dalbergia > Dalbergia oliveri. The sequence goes on from JAMLFY010000083.1 coordinate 67,027, forward strand.
CCGCATGGCTCAGTTTTCCTATTTAAAATTACAATTTTACCAATTAACTCAAATACCTTTTTTAGTAAACGAAATATCCAAGTATTTACTTTAAACCCGAAATGAATAAAATTCCTTTGTTTTTTTTTTTTTAAAAAATAAACTTCTAACTAACGAAACTGATAAAGTTAATTCATAAATACACATTAATTTGAACAAAATATATAAGCATATAAGAGAATTAAACTTAAAAATAAAATTAATTCATAAACACAATTATCCAATTAACTTAAGTGAAACACATAAACGTATAAATAAATAAACTGAAAATGAAGGTTATAATCACTATTTTTCTTTATCATTTTTTTTAAGGCTTTTAATACAAAATTCACCACACATCAAAACAAATAGTTAGATCACTTCTTTAAACCAATTTATTCAATCCCCTCAAATAATTCAAAGTAATTGCTAACAAAAATATATCATAAAAACCCCTTTTTAGTAAATTAATATAATCAAGTATTCATTTTAAACCACACTAAATAAAACCCTTTTATGTTTAGTTCATTTTAAACTGAAATAACCCAAACTCTAATCAAACAAAACCCAAAATAAACAATAATCATACAAATAAAACCCAAACAAACAAATTCATTTTCTAATCCAATAAAATAAAAACAAATCAAACCAAAATGATAATAATAATAAATTAATAAAAGATAAAATAAAAATTATAATTTCCAACATCACACACAATCATTCAAACATATCCTGACATACCATTTCTATCTCTCTCTTATACACGCACACAAACAATCTCTCATACTTAGAGCTCAACACGCAGGTACCACTCTCTCCTTCTGACCAATACACGCTCACACTCACTTCACTCTCTCACCAACACACGCACAAGCTCACATTTCACTCTCTCTAGAGCAACACACATACACACATATGCTAAAGAAAGAAAAAAAGGGAGATCCTGAGAGAGATTAAGATTCTGGAGGATAAGAAATAGAGAACTCAAGAGAGAAGGAGAAAATGATGAACAAAGAGGGAGGTTACCCAGGAGAGAGAGTAGAGGCGAGAAGAAGGAGGCCGTGTGCAAGAGGGGAGGGCGCGATGGTGCGGCCGGGGGCGGTGAGCGCGCGCCATGGCGTTAAGCAGAACTCCGGTCGTATGTCGCGATCGCGAAGGGGTGGCGCGATGGTCAGGTGGCGGAGATGGTGCCTTTAAAAGGTGGAAGATGAGGTTGTAAGGGAATACTGGTGAGGGAAGAGGATGAAGGCGGCCGAAGAGGAGTAATGGGGGGCCGATCTTCACGGCGGTTGGTTGGTTTGGCCGTGACCCGTGCGGATCACGGGTGGAGAGGAACGTGGTGGTGTGCGCGAGGACGAAGGAAGGCGAGCAAAGCGATCAGGACAGAGGGAAGAGGAAGGCCGCTCGGTTGGAAGGGGTGGGGAGAGGACGCGGTGGGCGGCTATTGTATTCGACTGTTTTCGCGAAGATGGGGTTGAGCAAAGCATGTGCGGCGGTGGGAGGAAACGGGAAGTGGGAGAGTGAGGATGGGTTGGAGGCCGTGGTGTGCGATGGTGGTGGAGGGCTGTGGAGGATGAGGAAGAGGAGATCGTCTGTGGTAATGGCGTGGTGGAGTCGGGTTGGAGTGCATGCATGGGTGGCAGAAGCCGCGCGCGATGCGGAGGAGAAGGGCGGCTTAAGCGTCTCGTGGCATCCTCTTTCCTTCGTTTCTCTCTCCCCTTTTCTAGATGATGGCTGGCTTGGGGTTATTAGGTTTGAGCTGATTTCTCCAGGGGTTCTTTGGCCATGGCGGTGGTTTTAACTATTTGTGTACGATGAGGTGGTTCAAGCGATGGTTGGCAGCGAAGTTTAGTGGGTGATAAGGAAGATGATAATGATGTGAGGAGAATGATGATGATGTGTGGTCAAGGAGGAAGAGGAGGCCGACTGTTTAGTTAAGGAAAGAAGAGGGGATGATGATAGTATTTCATGGAAGGGAGGTGGTATATATGCTAAAAGGGAAAGGGGAAGTGATGACAACGTGATGGTAATGAAGATGTGAGGCCGCGGAGGAGAACCGCGGCCCTTCCTTTTATTTTTGAATGATGATGATATTGTTGATGTTGCTAGATTTACCTTGTTCTTCCTGGATTTTTTTGGAATTGTTGGTTCTCCTTTCTATTTTGCAGGATTCTTTTTTAATGTATTGATGTGTAATTTTGATCTTTTTTGAATTCCTTTGCTGATGAGTAATTGAAATTTTTTTCTTCCCTTTAGGTTGCATCTTTTATGGGTTCTCTATAGTTGTTTTCAAAATCATTGATGATCCCTTTTGCAGGTTACCTTGGATTCCAGCTTGGTTGCAACGCAAGCTTCCAATTCATCAGAAAGGAAGTTTAACTTCTTCTATTGTGTTCGGCATCCTCATCATCACCATTTTGCTGTGGCTTCACGGGTTTTTGGCATGGAATGAACCGGATGAAGCCTATTCTATCCTCTCTTTTTTTTTTTCTTTTCACTTTTTTTGTTGTTTTATTTTTATTCTACGTATGAAATGAACTATAAGGAAATTTTTATTTTTGAATGGACATGAACCAATAAATTATAGGCTATAATGAAATGTAGAAGCTGAATAACTGAAATGGGCTGAATAAATTGAAATGGGCTGAAAGAAATTTAAATGAGCTTAATATTTTGTTTTTATTTTATGTAGGAATAGGTTGAACAATAATTATTTTTTATTTATTATATATTTTTCTTCAAAAGGACTAAATAAGAAACTATAAAGGAAATTAAACTAAATTATGAATTATGCAAATTTTGGGTTTTAATTTAAGGGATCGGACAAAATTGGGTGTTCACACATAACCAATAGTAGCTTCAACTAGAAGCAAAAGCTCAAAAAAAAGTTGACAATCTTGAGGAGATTTTAGTGCAACAGAACCTATAGTTGTATCTATTAGGGAGGAAAGAAAATGAGGGATGAGTTCATAAAAACCAAGTAGTAACTTCCACTAAAATCCACATGGGACAACAATAAAGATACATAAGATTTATATGCAACTTAATGTAAAAAATTTTATGTTTAATTACATATAACTATCCTGAAAATAATAAGTTTACTATATCCATGACAATAACTCAAGAAAAAGGAGATGTTCTATACATAAATATTTGAGTTGAATAACTAAATCTAAGCCAAAGGCTAATCTAGATGAGCACTTAATTAGATATCATAAATGGACATAATCCTGAAATTTATTCCTGGGTGAACTAGTTCTTCTACGCACTTGATACCAAGGTTAACTATCAATCCTCCGCTTAACACATTGATTCTGTTTCTACACATTTATTGGAAAAACTAATAGCAACAAAATTTACTATTCTTACTATTCATATAAAATTTAGATTCATAAAATTTTTTAGCTGATAAAATAAATCTAAATTGTACATACAATGAGTATGGCACTATGAGTTTCTAAAATAATAATTTGTCATGATAACTACCAAACAATAATTTTCTAAAATTTCTATAATCCATAAGACATATTTTTTGCCATAAATCATTCTAAAATTTCATAAATAATTTATATAATCTGAAAAAATAATAATAATGACCAAAAGTATGGCTATGAGCTTAAACCCGCTCACAATTGGTAGTTAAGAGTGCACTTTCACTAACAACTTGGCTTAGAAGGAGGAATGACACCATAATTGTCAAACAATATAATAAAATATAAATAATTTGACTTTTATCACCCAAACTGAATTTGGGATGGTAAGGAGGAAGAATGTTGAGAGAAACCATGCCAAATGTAACACCCTAATAATCAACCCAATACGCCTAGGTCGTATCTGATTAATTACTAGACTTTACTCTTTGCTTTTGTTCCTTAATCATGCTTTGAAAATACTTAGTGAAATTACGAGCCATTTTTTTTTTAAACATAATTGAAAACGTGAGCCGCGCATAACGTGACGATAATCGGGATAAAGCATAAAATTAACAGACATATCATGAAGAACACATCATATTGGCTCCATCATATGACATCCATAATTACATTTCACATAGATATTTTGCCTACCAACAGAGTTAAGCTAGATGTAGGCAATTTAACAAAACATAAATAATATATGGATGGAAAAACATCTATTAATGGCACCTATTTATAACACTTCACAGATAGGAATAGATATCTGAGTTCACGCTAAAGGTCTAGCAATACGTTCCTAAGAATAATAAGCTGGTTCACAAGATCACGTGCATCTACCAGGTGAGAGCATCAACAGGGAATCACGAACATCACCATCACTTTCTGAAGACGAGATGGAAAGAAAGAAAGAGGAATGAGAAACTTATAAAAGAATCTCAGTAGGGTACTCACCTCATATGCATCGTGTCATCATCATCGTCCCCAGGAACCTCGGGTTTCATTATGAAAATGTGAGCATGCTAAGATTCATTTATTAGTTTGAAATATACTTTACCGAGGTCCATTCATTTTAATCATGCGTCTTATAATGCATCATAAACTTAGCATGTCATGTTTATAATGAACTTTTCCTTTCATATATAATAACATAGTTATGCATAAAATCACATCATATTCCTCATCATCATTTCATAATACTATGCATAGCAGAACATCATATTCACATAATGCATTTACTTAGTTTCTTAGGTGACTTAAAGTTACTTTCATCATCATTTTCCTGGGCCACCCTATACTCCACCCTTTTGGGAGTAATCTAGGTTATGAGCTCATACCTTACTAGTCGTCACTAGCATATACTTATCCCTTTTGATAAGTTAAAATTCTGACTCTACCCTTTTGAGAGAACGGACTAGGGGCAAGAATCACCTTTTCACCACCTATAGTTTGACGGGTCAAAGGATCATTTTCTTAGGATCACCTTTCACCACCTATAGTCTGATGGGTCCAAAGGATCATTTCCTCATATATTTTAAGTCACCTTTAAGTCTTTGCATGTTATATCATAATACAATTCTCAATTCATAATCATTTATAACATTTTCTCATTTATAGTCTTATTCTGGAATAATATATATACCAATCTAATCATGCATCTGGGAGATTCCAGGAAAGAGAGGTGGGTCACAAATGGACACGCTTAAATACCAAGTCTTTCTAGCCAGAACCTTTCCAAATTACACTTTTAAGTAATATACTTTCTTCCAGCAACTAGGGTAAATTTTTAAATAACAAAGAATATTTCATTATTTCATGCATAAGCATTCTCATTGTTTGCAACAGCAACTATAACATGCAAGCCATGAAATCATTCAATGAAATCAAATACTTAATAAGCATCATCATAAATCCTTCCTAAAACTGTCTTAAATAATTGAAACTCTAGAATCAGGTAACCTCAATTATCAAACTAATTAATTATGCATCTAAGGGATTAATTACCATCATTACCATTAATCCTAAGCCTTAAGAACATTATTAAACCATATGAGGCGGCATAGGCTAAATCATATTTAAAGCTTTACGGTTGCTTTATGTAGCTAATTTCACTTCTAACATGCATAGAATTATTCCTTATCAATAAACATAATTATCACAACTTCAAACATATTAAATCATCATCATTTATTGGTACTAATCTCATATCAGAAGCCGAATCATGAACCTCATATAATTGTATAAAATCACATTTTAAGTGAACATAAAATATTAGTTTCCGTAAATCCTTGCAAAGCTTTAAAACTCTTTTAGAAACTAATTCTTTTTGCTAAACTTGAAAGAATCTTCATAATTAAAATTCTTACTTAAGATAAAAGGAGCAAGTCTTGAGCTTAAGAGATTTATGTGATATCTTAGAATCATAAACATGCTATGCAACCTCATTTTAATCTTGTCATTATAAGGTGATAACTTGGAATTATAAACATGATATGCAAATCCATTTCTTTATCTTTAAGATTTAAGGTGATGACTTGAAAATTAAACATGATGCAAGAGCTTGAAATATAAACATGATGCAAGAAACTGGAGCGTAGTCCAGGGACCTGGAGGAGAAGAATCTTAAGAAGGAGCGGCGGTAGTCCGCATTGGAAGTGAAGGGAGAAGAGAATTATTATTACATCTTTTTAAGCTCCAATCTCAAGACTTCTTAAAGAATTAATTCTTTAACTCCAATAATCTTATTTCTTTGCTTGTGATACTTGGGCAAGTCTTTGAGCTCTAGGATCTTTAGGTGATGACATAAAAATAAACATGTCATGCGTTGATTCTTTTAGCCATTATAAAATAAAGTGAGAGCATAAAATAAATATGAGATGCAACTTCTTTATTATCTTTGAAGATTAAGTGACAACTTGAAACATAAACATGAAATGCAAGCTTGGAAATTTAAACATGAATATGCAAGTTCATTTATTCATTCTTGAGAATTTAGTGATGACATAGAAAGTAAACATGGTTATGCAAGGCATAAACTTAAACATGGATGCAAGTTCATTTTATTTCTTTACTAGAGCTCCTCCAAGACTTTAGAGAAATATAAATTCAACCCAATATATCTTAGCAAGACAAAGTGAAAAATACATCTTTCAAGTTCTAAACTCAAGATCATAAAAACATCATAAAAATATTATTCTTTAAAGTTTTGCATCAAGTGGAACTTTCAAGCTTTAGAGGCCTAACTTGTGATGGATTCACAACCCACCCTCAAGGTCCTCATCATCAAGCCATCATCTTAGTCCCACCTAGGCCATATGGCTGAATTGTTCAAAGAAAAAGGAAGAAGAAAACCAAATGGAAAAACTAGAGAAAATCCATGAAATCATCATTTTGAACCAAGAACAACACTTAGCAAAGCATAGAAATAAACTTAAAAACAACTCCCTACCTAATCTGATTTGAAGGAAAGGAAGAGAACTTGGTTTCTTGGAGTGAAATGAAAGAAAATATTCTTGAAAACTTGAAGAAAGAATTCAGCCAAGAGGAGGAAATGAGAGCTTTTGGTGCTCCTAAAACTAGAATTTGTGTAAGTTATGAACTAAGCATCTAAACTATCTTCAAGCATGCCTATTTATAGAGATTTTGCAGCTCATAAATGGACAAAGGAAGGAAAGAAATCTGACCAAAAATTAGAGGAAAAAAAATAAGGAAGAAAATCATTTTGTTTGGTGGCTTAAAACATGGAATCATGTTTCCATGTTTTCATGATTCTTTGTTTTCATTCTTTGGATTTTTGTGTAATAATTTTCTGACTTATTACTCAATAATTTCGTGCATTACAGCCTTGTGGAAGAGGATTTTGTGTGTTCCATGTATTATTTAGGTGTAGGCAAGGTATTCATGCAATTTAGAGAATTTACGGTTAAGGGTTTAAGTGAATTACTAAGCAATTTGGGTGTTTTAAGCAATTTTAGGTTCTAATCAATCTAAATAAATAATTTTGACTCTAGATTAATAATTAGAATTTAATAAGCTTTAATTTGAGCCTAATATTGCTTAGGTTTCGTTAGCAAATCAAAAATCTCAAAATTTGTAAAACTTGCACAAAGACGGGGCAAAATGGTCATTTTACTTAAAAATTGCCCGAGACCACCCGAGCTTAACCAATGGTTAATCATGGCTTAAAAACACCTTTTAACACATTTTAGTGAGGTTCGGGCTAAGTCGGCACGCAAATCGGAAAACGGAAGGGCGTTTTGGTCATTTGGCGTGGAGCTCAAAATTAGGATTCTTCTCCTCTATTAACACACATAACACAAACAATCCCTTATTAACATCAAAACATCCCCTTGAGGACGGGTGGGGCCCACGATCCTCATTTTCTGAGTAAAATAACCTCAAGGGCATTTTGGTCATTTTACACGTCCAGAAAATTGGGGTTTGCAATACTTGCACGAATTGCTCCTAACTTCTCTTCTAACGTTATATTCCTTTATTAAGGATTGTTTGGTCTCAAATTTTATATAATATTTACCTACGGTAATTCGGTAATTCCTAATGACAGTAAAAATTACAGTAAAAATTGGGGCGTTACACCTGCAGGTACCCAAACTCAGACTAGATAAAAAGGGAAAGGAACTGGCTAAATTCCATGAAGAGCACTTCTCAGAAGAGATTAATTGGAGAAAATTGAGAGAACCTATGTTTTCTCTCAAGGAAAAAATTCCCTCAATGGGTAGGGTTCTTAGAAAAATATTTAGGAGTATTATGGTGTGTCTAAAATATACTAGAAGTATAATAAAAGAAACTACAAAGCATAAAGGAAAGAAAACGAAACTAAGTATTGTTCAGTGTCCTTGCTATCACATATATATAGGCTTACAAATATATTATAATATTACATATGCTAACGCATGCAACACGGTTGCATTTTAATAATAATAATATAATAATATATTACTAATCGTGTTACACGGGCTTCTTACATAATAATATTAATATATAATAACAATTCATAACCAATCGTGTGTGCATTGTGCATCACGGTTGCACTCTTATAATAATAATAGTAATAATGTAATACTAACATGCTACACGTTTTCTCTTATAATATTGTTAGAGCGTTCCAAGCATACTTCTTATATTATAATAAAATAATATTAAAATATCTACCAATTAATAGTAATAGTAATAATAATTCTAATACTAATAAATTTTGTATTTGGGATGCCACATACTACCCCTTTAAAAGAGATTTAGTCCCAAATCTAAAACAACGTACCTAAGTTAGAAAAAGGTAGGAATACTTGATTTTCATGGCTTCTTTAGCTTTCCAAGTTGCTTCACCGCCATAATGGTTTCTCAGATAACTTTTATTAAGGCTACCTCTTTTGAATAAAGCTTCTTAATTCTGCCTATCCACGATAGCAATTGGTTCCTCTTCATAGGACAAACTCTTGTCAACTTGGACCGTTTGTAGATGAGCACGTGAGCTGGTTAGGCATATATTTCCTAAGCATCCTGACATGAAACATTGGGTGTATGGCTAATAACTGGGAGGCAGTGCCCACCTATAGGTCACCTCCAACTCTTTCTAAGATCTCAAATGGACCGATAAAATGAGGGTTTAACTTTCCCCTTACCGAACCTTACTACCCTTTCATAAGGGATACCCTTAAGAAACACGTGGTTCCCAACTCAAACTCCAAGTCGCGCCTACCTGTTCTCTGCATAAGACTGCCTGGATATCCTACTAAAAGATGCTCCCTAATTAACTGAACCTTCTCTAAGGTTTCCTAAACTAGATATGGGCCTAGGGACTTAGCTTCCCAAGCTCGAACCACCCGATAGGAGATCTGCAACGCTTCCATACAGGGCTTCGAACGGTGCCATTTGGATACTTGCCTGGTAATTGTTATTATATGAGAACTCAATCAAGGGTAGGTGATCACACAGCTTCCTCCGAAATCTAGCACACATGCTCTGAGCATATCTTCTAAGGTCTGTATTGTCCTTTCGGCTACGGTCCTAGGATGGAAAGCTGTGGTCAAATCCACACGTGTCCCAAGGGCCTCCTGAAATGTCCTCCAGAACTGAAGTGAACTGGGATCCTCTGCCAGATATGATGGATAATGGGACACTATGAAGTCTGACTATTTCGTTTATGTACAACTGAGCATATTGTGGTACACTGAAGGTAGTCTTTCCTGGTAAAAAGTGTGCATACTTGGTCATCCTATCTATTATTACCCATATGGAGTTGAACCCCTTGGTGGTTCAAGGTAACCCAACTACGAAGTCCATGGTTATCCTCTCCCACTTCCATTCTGGAATATCTATCTGTTGAAGTAACCCTCCTGGCCTCTGGTGTTCAGCCTTAACTTGCTGGCACACCAAGCATTTAGCCACAAAGTCAGATATCTCTTCATACCATTCCACCAGAACAATTGTTTTAAATCTTGATACATCTTAATTGACCCTAGATGCACTGAGTATGCTACACCATGAGCTTCCTCCATCACTTTTCTCCTCAACTCACCCACTGTTGGCATGCATAAATGATTCCCAAAATGCAACACACCCTCAGCATCAACTAGAACTCTATATTCTCACCCTTATGAACATCCTCAAACAACTTAACTAGCTTCGAATCTTTGCCCTGTTGTGCCTTGATCTATCCCACAAGGTTGACTGAGCCTTGATGTAAGCTAGAAAGGCTCATGTATTGCTAAAGCCGAATTGAATTTCCTCAGCTTCCAACTTATGAATATCTTCCACTAATGGTTGCCTCAAAGGCGCTATGTGGGCCAAACTTCCTTCTAACTTCCTGCTTAAAGCATTTGCCACTACATTCGCCTTCCTGGGTGGTACAATATCGTACAATCATAATCCTTTAACAACTCAAGCCATCTGCGTGTCTTAAGTTCAAATCTTTTTGTTGAAAGATGTACTTCAAGCTCTTGTGGTCTATGAAAATTTCACAAGTCTCTCTGTATAGGTAGTGCCTCCAAATCTTCAAGGCAAAAACCCTGCCGCCATTTCCAAGTCATGCGTAGGATAATTTTGCTCATGCTTCTTGAGTTGCCATGAGGCGTATGCTACAACTTGACCATGCTACATAGGACACAACCAAGTCCAACTCTAGAAGCATCACAGAATACCGAAAAACCACCCGTTCCTGAAGGTAATACCAAGATTGGCACAGTGGTCAAGCATGTCTTGAGCCTTTGAAAACTCTTTTCACATTCTTCTGTCCATTGAAACTTGACATTCTTTTGTCAGCTTAGTCATGGGTGCTGCGAATCCTGAGAAATCCTGAACAAACTGCCTATAATATCTTGCTAAGCTTAAGAAACTATGGATTTCTGAAATTATTGTAGGTCTAGGCCATTGCTACATTGCTTCCACCTTCTTTGGATCCACCAAAATACCATCGTTCGACACTATGTGTCCAAGGAATGCTACTTGATCTAGCCAGAACTCACATTTCGAAAACTTGGCATATAACGTTCTCCCTCAAAGTCTGTAAAACTATTCTTAGATGTTGCTCATGTTCCTCTTTACTCCTGGAATACACTAAGATGTCATCAATGAAGACAATCACAAAGTGATCCAAAAATGGCTTAAATACCCTATTCATCAAATCCATAAAGGCTGCTAGGGCATTGGTCAATCCAAAGGACATCACTAAGAATTCATAATGTCCATAGCGAGTCCTAAAAGCCGTCTTAAATATATCTTCATTCTTAATCTTTACCTCATGGTAACCATCGAAGATC
>JAMLFY010000084.1:0-78074 GCA_030441495.1 Dalbergia oliveri
ACCTTCGGCCATCTCCTCAAATCAGCCTCCATATTGCAAAATTTCTATAAATACCAAGCCTTGAAGAACTTGGTTGCATTTATAAGTTTTGCCAAGTTTAAACTTTCTTGCATTTTCTCTTTTTCTTCTAACTTTCTCTTCATCTTGTTCTTTTTCCTCCACCCTCAAAGAAACTTTTCCACCACCTCAAACCACCTCTCAAACACCAAACCTTTCCATTTCCAAGCTTGCTTTCTCAAGGAAAAATCATCTTCCTTGAGAAACCTTGTTGACTGAATCCTTATTGCCATCCAAGAGAAGATTTTTTCTTTTCATTTCATCAAGGATCCAAGCTTTCCTTCATTTATTTCAAGATTTCTTTAGGTAGGGGTTTTATTTCAAAGTTTTATTTGTTTTCTTCAAGAAAGGTTCTAGTTTTCTCTTGGTTTTCAAGCCTTTTCTCCTTTTTTTCTTTTCGGCCTTGGAGCCTTTTCATGAGAAAAACTTTGGCTTGATGATGAGGTTTCAAGATAATGGCTTTGTTGTTATCATGTGAGAAACCTCTAAAGCTTGAAAACTTGGTCTTGGACCATACATGTTTGGTTTTCCTTTTCCTTCCATGCTCAAGTTTTGGTTTTCTTTCCTTCCTCCTCATCATGGTTTCGGTTTCCTTTTCTTTATTTGAACAAAGTTTGTTAAAAATGTTAAGTAGATCACAAAAAGTTTTGTTAAGAAAATTAATCCTATGTTTTCAAAGAGCTCTAAGCTTACCCTTGCCAACTTTAAAGTTGGTCGGCCGTTCTAAGAGTTTACTTTAGATTGAAGCCCATGAGCAATAAAATAAAGAATATGACTTAGTTCTTTGTATGTTTGTTTAGACAAGTGTTGAGTTTTGTGTCCATTTTCTTGAGCTTGATGATGAAGTTCAAAACCAAAGGCTTCTTTGAAGACTTGGTGCTAAGAACTCTAAAGCTCACTTTATGTTGTTAAGATACATATTAGGTTAAGGTTATAATGTTCCTCTAAAGTCTGTAAGAGCTCTAGTTAAGATAAAATGAGTTGCATTCATGTTTATGTTTATGCCTTGCATATCATGTTTATTTTGATGCCATCACAAAGCTCTCAAGAATAACTAAATGAACTTGCATTATCATGTTTAAATTTCCAAGCTTGCATTTCATGTTTATATTTCAAGTCATCACTTAATCTTTAAAGATAATAATGAGGTTGCATCTCATATTTATTTTATGCTCTCACTTTATTTTCTAATGAAGAGTAAAATAAGTGCATAGCATGTTTAAGTTTATGCCATCACTTAAATATCCTAGAGCTCAAAGACTTGCCCAAGTATCACAAGTAAAGTTTTAGAAAATGGAGGCATTTCAAGAATGCCATTTTGGCCTTGTGATGATGATGATGGACTTGGATGAGTTCATCTAATCATAAGTGCCCATAGCCTATGTCTTGGAATTTTTCTAAGCTTAGGTGAACTTAAAGAACATTGTAACAAGATTTTATGCTTTAAATCTATTGCATGAACTAAATATTTTAGCTACTGACCTTACTCATTTTTGTATGATTTTAATGAGAGGAATTGGTTTCTAAAAGAGTTTTGAGTTCCTAAAATGATTCCAAGAGAAACTAGCAACTTATATGCATTTAAATCATGAGATTATGTGATTATATGATGCTTGAATTTTGGTTCTGCCTTGTGCACTTGGCCACTGTATAAATTCTGTTTTATGGTGTTAAAATGTGTAAAATTATGTTTGAGTGAAGCAAGGATCGATTTAGGAAAGTTATAAAAGAACAAGTAACTAGAAAGGACTTAAAATGAGAATTCTAGAACACTTAGATGCACAAATTGTAAATTCTGTTCTAGCATAATTGGACTTAAGGGAAATAGCTCATAATTAGTGGAAATGTGTAGGAATCCCTTATAATTGGTTTAGGAGTTGATTATAGAGCCTTAGGCGAAGATGGAACTTAAAAAGGGTCAAAGACGGAGATTCTAGGACCCCATAATCATATGACAAAATTCTGCCCAAAGTGATGAAGTGCTGTTTGGTTATGTTAGTAAGCATAAACATTAGAGGAAATTATAGGTAATGATCCCTTGGGTGAAATAAAAATCCATAATGAGAGTTAGAATAATTAGAACATAAGTTTAAGACCCATAAGGGCCAAAGCATAAGACACCATGAGATAGAAGGTGTGATGTGAGAATGAGACCGAGTGGGTATACTTGTGATGAATGTTAATGTTTTAAATGCCATGAGTATGAGAATGTATGGATGTGTGGCATGTTGCTATGATAATGTGGTACGCTATGTTTAAAATGCATGAGAATATGAGACATGAATAGAGGATATGTTATATGATGTTCTATGGTTGTATGCTCATGTTGCATCCATACAAGATATGATAAAGTGGAAATGATCCCATTATGACTTCCGAGTTAAGGGTTGTACGGGTGATCTAAGAAAAGAGATATGTTAATGAGGAAATGATCCCATTATGACTTCCCGAGTTAAAGGTTGTAGTGATCCAAGAAGAGAGATGATTTCCCCCTCTTTTTCCCCGTATGAATCTAGTGACGACTAGTTAGGATAAGCTCATTCCTAGGCGATGGGTGTATTTGGATTTTTGGTGGCTATGTGAAAATCATTGGGGCGGCATGTTGGGTGAATTTTTGGTGGCTACGATGAGGGTGGAAAAGTTAAGAAGGAACTTGAAGAGTTCAATTATGATAAAGTAAAAGACGCATATGCATATGTTTCTGGTTGTTCCATTGGTGCTTATGATTAAGTGATATATATTGAGTACGTGAACTATTGCCATGCATACATAAAATATCGCTGCATTCATACCATCAAGAGTTATGCTAAAAGAAAACCCACTTCGGATAATAGGATTTGAGAAATTAAAAACTAAACCTATGCATGTACACCTCTTTCATAAGGAAACCTGAAGTGGTTGGGGGCGATGATTTACGCCCAATTTTCGCTAAACTTTCAAAATGACCAAAATGCCCCTGAGGTCGTTTTCACCCGAAACACGGACGGCCGGCTTTGGGCCATCCCCATAGGGTTCATATGTTATATGAAGGGGATTGTTTGAGTGCGAATGCCTAACGGAGCAGAAAAACCTCATTTATGAGATCTCTACGCTTAAACGACCAAAATACCCGGTAATAGAATTAAGGCAGTTTTAAGTTTCGTTTTGACCGGACTTCGTCCCGAGGTTTAAAACAATGATTTTAAGGCATGAACTATGTTTAAGTCCGGGAGGTCCCGGGCAAGTTTTGGTAAAAATTACGATTTTGCCCTTGCATATCGCATTTTTAGCTTAATGAGCTGTTCAACTCTAAAACCTAAGCAATATTAGGCTCTAATTAAAGGTTAATTAATTTCCATAATTAACCTAGGGCCAAAACCATCATTTGAAATTAATTGGAACCTAAAATTGCTTGGGAAAATTCAAACTTCATTCTAGTCTCTTTCTTTAAAAAGAAAAGAATCTGAATAGTGTTGAATAGTGTTTCCACTATTCACGTCATCTTCTTTCAAGGAGAAGTTGTCACACTCACATCACTAGTCTTGGAGGCTTTGACTCCATTAAACCTTCTCAACCACCTCTAACCTAGGGGTCTATAGTTTTAATTAACCAAATAGTGTACCTAGAGTACCTACTTGACAACCATCAATCCTAAGCCTAATCTATGTCACACCAAAGCACACTTCTAGACCATGATTTGAGGAGATATTTCTCCTTCCCAAGGCTGCCAAAAGTGGCGCCACCCTCCCCTAGAAATCACATAAAATTAGTCTAAGTGGTCAAGCTATCTTATGACACATGTCTTGAACACTTTCAATCAATGTTCAACTTCCAAGAAAAATGTCTTTCAAGATTCAAAGAATAATTTATATGGTCAATCAAGGTTTTCAATTCACTTCTAAAATAAAAAGAAATATGTCTTTCAAATTCAAAAAGAATGATTTGTTTTTGTGGTCATTCAAGCTTTCTATCAAACTTTTTCAAGACAACATGTCTTACAACACCTTACCTATGCTTTGGGAATTTAAGTCTAGAAAATTTTCTCCTCTTTTTGGGCATAGGGTGCACGGTTCCTTAGCCTTGGCAGCCCAAAATTTTGTAATTTTATACATTTAAAAAGGTTTGAAAATAAGCTACAATTCTAGCCATGCTCTAGGACATGCATAGCTAGACTTTTCACCATGCTTTGAATGACTAACACCATGCTTTGAACAAAGACATTTCTTTTCCCCAAAAAGGCCACCATTATTTAATTCATTTTACTTCTCTATAAATAGGTAGCTTAGGGAACTTGAAGCACCTTTGTTCATTTCACTAAAGCTTAGAGTTTAGAGCACTTTGGGGTCTTCTTTCCTCTCAAGTTTAAGAGTCCATCTTCTTCACTTCCTCTCAATCTCAAACTCTAGGTAGGGAGCTTTTCAAGAATGCTTTCTTTTATCTTAATGCTCAATGTTTGATCTTGCTTGAAAGTTGTGTTGTAGTGAGTTTCTCTCACAAGTTCATTTCGGTTTTCTCCTTTTCTTTCCCTTTCATTTTCGGCCTTAGGGCCAAGATAAGGAGGGCTTGATGATGAGAGTTGTATGTTGATGTTTGTCACATGAACAACCTCTAAAGCTTGAGCTTTCTTAAGATAAGTTTATTATTTCCAAGTTTTTCTCAAGACATAGTTATGTTTCTCTTGAACCTTTGAAAACCCCATTTCTTTTTCTTGAGTTTTCGGCCATGAAGGCCTTTGGGACTTGGAAAAATGGTAGCTTGATGATGAGGGCTTCATGTTGATGTAGGTCACATGAACAAAACTCTAGAGCCTAAACTTGGTTTCTAGGCCAAGTGTGTTTTCGGTTTCTTTCCTTTATGTTGGTCATGAGTTTTGTTTTGTTAAGAAATGTAGAGCATTGTGAAAATACTCAATGATGAGGGCTTGAGATGTTGGTGTTTGAATCACCAAGATCTTAGTCCCTAGAGTTCAAAAAGAATATATATGGTTGCTTCCTCATGATGAGGTTTCGGCCACCTTATGGTTCTTGGTGGAGGTATTGGCTCTTTGTACATAACTTAGCAACACTAGTGTTTTCTTTTCTTGTGAGGATGAGTTATGGGATGAAACTTTGTTTCCTTTAAAGTCTTGCAAGAGCTCTAAACAAGACATAAAAGAAGTTGCATCCATGTTTATTTTTATGCTTTGCATAGCATGTTTAATTTCAAGCCATCACTAAGCAACTTAAGGATTAAAATGAGAATGTGCATC
Source organism: Dalbergia oliveri (assembly GCA_030441495.1). Classification (NCBI taxonomy): domain Eukaryota; kingdom Viridiplantae; phylum Streptophyta; class Magnoliopsida; order Fabales; family Fabaceae; genus Dalbergia; species Dalbergia oliveri. The sequence goes on from JAMLFY010000084.1 coordinate 5,285, forward strand.
ATCACTTAATTAATCTCAAAGCCTACCTATTTCAACCTTAAAGTTGATTGTTGATTTGGAGTGAAAACTTCAAGAGGCCTAGAGCACTAAAATAAAGAATAGAACCTTGCACCTCATGTTTATCTTTTGCCTAGCACGTTTATGTTTCAAGCTTTGCATCTCATTTTATATTTCAAGTCATCACTAAGTGCTAAGAATAAGAATGGAGATGCATTTCATATTTACTTTGTGTTATCACTTTACTTTCAAAAAGGCTATAAAATGAAACGCATAGCACGTTTATTTTAATGTCGTCACTTAAAATTTTAGAGCTCAAAGACTTGCCCCTTTCATTCTAAGAAAAGAATTAAATCAAGGAGGTACTTCCTTGAATATCATTCGGCCATGTGGTGTAAATGGCTCTAGGATGAGTTTCATTTAACTACAAGGGCCTATAATGCATGACTTAGAATTTTTCTAAGCTTAGATGCACCCAACTAAGGTTTTAAACAAGTTTTCAAGTTTTGCATCTTGATCAAGGGTAAGATTAAATGGCTACTGCCCTTGGCGTTTTATGTTGAGTTTTGGCAAAATAAACTTTGACCTTATGGAGTTCTGAAGTCCTAAAAAGGTTCTAAGAGAAACTAGCAAGTTATATGTTGAAAGTAAGGTTTTTCTCATGATTTTATGCCTTAAGGGTTTCGGTTCTGCCTTAACAGTTCCAGCACCTTAAATTCTGTTTTGGGTGGTCTAAATATGTTGATTTACCTTGCTAAGTATGTGATATTTGTTCTAGACTTTTAAAAGCATCATTAGTGACTTTGTTTGCCTAATATGTGAATTCTAGAACTACTAAAGAATGGCAAAGTTAGTTTCTGCCCAGCCTTGATAAAATAGTTAGAATCACATTATAATATGCCTAGATGTGCGGGAGTGACTCATAATTGGCTTAGGTATTAATTACTGCACCATAGACAAAGTCGGAAGCGAGAAAGGGCTTAAAACGCATTTTTCTAGAACACATAATTCATCAAACGTGAACAACTACATAAGCTGTCCAACCATAATTAAATAGGAATTAGAACTTAATGGATTATGGTAATGAGGTTAATCAATCCCATTAGCATGCAAGAAAACAATGGGATAGTTTGAGGTTACCCGAATGAGAGATTTCTGCCTTAAGGGATGATTATGTGTCTCGCATTTAATGATGAATTGATGTGTTATCTCATGACATATATGGTGCCATGTAACTATTATCCTTAAATAATAGTTTTGTACCCTTACGTTATTGCTTCTTTAAAAGACCTTAGAGATGCCGAAGTAGTAATTTTTGTGTTACGCATTAATTATGCGGCATCTCACAGTAACATGTTAAACTTAGGGTGACTTAAGATATGAGAATGTAATCCTTTGAAACCACCAAACGAAGGGTGGGGACGATGTGATTCTAGCCCCCTAAACCCGTACTTAAGGTCGGGAAGTTGACTTATCCCAAGGGATGAAGTCTAGATGCTAGTGACGACTAGTGTGGTATGAGCTCATAACCTAGAGATTTCTCAAAAGGGAGAAAGATTAGGGCGGCCCCAGTTAAGTAAAGGTTCTTATGTCACCTAAGTAACCAAGTTATATGATTTATGTTCCATGTAACGAAGTTATATGATTTATGTTCCATATAACGAAGTTATATGATTTATGTTCCATGTAACAAAGTTATATGCTTTATGTTCCATGTACCCAGTTATATGCTTTATGTCCTATGTACCTAGTGGCATGATTTACGTTCTATAATTCAAGTATATAGCTCATGTAACACAAGTGCCATGTTAAAAAGAATGGATTCTCGGAAATTGAGATTTTAGAAAACTCATAATTGAACCAATATATGTCCATGGTTTTATAATAACCGAGAACCCTGGAGACGTAGATGATGACACATAGAATAGGAGGAAAACCCTACTGAGTTTCTTTAGCAAGAAAACTCACTCCCTCTATCTCTCTTTCCATTACGTCTTCAGATCGAGATGGCGACCTTCGTCCTATTCATTGACACGCCGACATGGGAGATCCACCATGACCCAGAGCTTGGGTCATTTCATTTCTGCAGGCTTCTCATCCAGTATAGCTACCTCTTTACCCCGACGTCTCCTTATGATGATGCGATGATTTTTGAGCACGCCCGTACGCCTGATGAGAGGATTCTACGGACTCACTCTGCCAGCTTGGAAGGGTACCAGAGTACGTGCCCTCACTCACACTCGGAGGAGGATCCCAGAGGACTCTCCCCACTCCACCGCATATGCCCATGGGTAGTGAGGAGACGGTGACTCAGCCTCGGAGAGCCCCGGACCTGGTCCACGGCCTCGACGTAGGGGAAATGTCCAGCCTTCCACCATGCCCGCTCCAGCCGAGCTTCATCATGGAGGACCTTCGAGTGCCTACTCCAGACGCACTTCGTCCATGGATTGGTTACGTCCGCCTTACCCATGGCATTAGCTTTAGGATAGAGGGTAGTCCTTAGTGCACGCACTACATGTAGAACGGATAAACCTTCTTTTGTATTGAGGTTATCCACTTTAGATGTTCTTGGGAGGGGATGTTCCTTTTATGATTTCTGGTTCTGTGGTTTCTATTTACATGTATTTCCGTTTCAGTTGTATTTGCATCATCTCATGTACTTGAAGAGTCCTACCATAGGGTAGGCATATTATTATGTATGAAGTATTTCAATGTGATGTTATATTTGATCTGGAGCCACTTCTATGTTTATATTTCTGCACTTTATAATACCGACCCGATAAGATACGCGCGGCTTCTATTTAAAAAAAAAAAAAATGGCTCGTATTTTCTTTAAGTTATTTCTCTTTCTCATAAAAGAACCATGATAGTAAGTAATGACTGATATTTGACCTAAGTACTTACTAGTAGTATTGGGACAGATGTTAGGTTGTTACATTTTGGTATCAGAGTTCGTTTCTCACGGAGCTTGAGGATTGGACTGACTGTGCTTCTTAAGCATATTCCGCTAGAAATGTCATGAATAAGAGTTTTAGGATTAAGTTATACATGACTTCTGTTTGTTGCACGTGCCATAGTAACTTGCTCACTTTACTAGGAGGATTGAGCCTGATCAACTCAATGTTGCTGTTTTGTGTGTATAGGGACAAATGGCACCGCGACGACAGCTAGGACTACGGCAAATGCTGACCAAGACAATGCAACTGCGCCGCTACGCCAAATGGCTATAGCTATGGCACGGTTGTTTGACCGGATGGATCACGCAGAAATGCGTCCGGCTCCCCCCTGAGATTCCAGAGCATGTTCGCTTTGGAGAGTTTCGTAGGGCGAGCCCACCCACCTTCAAGGGAACTGCTACCCGAGCCATGCCGAGGAATGGATCCGAAGCATGGAGAAGATTTTTGGCGTGATACCGTGCTCTGAGGAGCAAAAGTGAGGTTCGCCACCTATATGCTCGAAGGTGACGCCAGTTCGGTGGACTGGAGCCCAGAGGCTGCGGAAATGGCTAATGGGGCCATCAACTGGGAGGTTTTTAAAGTTCACTTCTATGAGAAGTACTTCCAGAAGTCTGTCCGATGCCAAGGAGGTGGAGTTCATGCAATTGTTCCAAGATAATCGGACGGTGGCACAATATACTGCTAAATTCGAGGACCTCATCAAGTTCTCGAGGATGTACCAGGCCAACCCTGACGAGTCCTGGAAATGTCTAAAGTATGAAGCGGGGTTGAGAGCAGAAGCTCAAGGTAGCAGCGCTCATCTAGAAATCAGGGATTTCCCGACCCTGGTAAACAAATGCCGCATAATTGAGGACGGACAGCGGGAGTTGAATGCAACAAAGTCCGGCAACTCCAGCAACAAGAAGCTGGCACCTCAAGGCCAGCAGTTCAAGAAGAAGGGATCGCAGAAGTTTCAACCCCAACAGAGTCCCAATCCGGGTCCAAACCTCAGGACCTCGAAAGGACTTCAAGCCGAAGAACAACAACAACAAAAACAAGCCCACAAATAATAAGGGGAAGGCACCACAAGGGATATCTTCCACCCCACATGCTGTGTCCTAAGTGTGGCAGACCCCATGGAAGCTTGCCGTGTCGGGCCGGGTTAGACGTTTGCTCCGATGCGGAGAACCGGGACACTACTCCAAAGATTGTCCCAAGAGGAATCAGCCAACCCCCAACCCCAAGCCGCAACGTCAAGGAAGGGTCTATACCCTCAATGCGAAAGACGACGACGTCACCAGATCTCGTTAAAGGTAAGTGTGAAATGAACGGTAAAAACCTAATTGTACTATATGATTCTGGCGCAACCCATTCCTTTATATCATACTCTTGTGTAGAGACCCTAGGTTTGAACATGTCTGAACTCCCTTTTAATCTTATTGTCTCTACCCCACTGGGAAACCAGTTAGAACTAGCAAATGTTGCTTGGAGTGCAGTTTCATCCTAGAAAATAGACCGTTTGTTCTAGATTTCGTATGTTTACCCATGAAAGGACTAGAGATAATTCTGGGCATGGATTGGCTTTGGGCTAACCGTGTCTTGTTAAACCTACGAGAAAACCATCACCTTTCTTCCCATTCCCCCTGAACCTAAGGAAACCATGAGGATATACCTAAATGCTGTAGACCTAAGCTGTGGTAAAGGTGAAAGAGGTTACATTCTTTTGGCCGCTAGTGATGTCGACTTTGAGCAAAGCATCGAGGAGATACCCGTAGTGAGAACTATCCCGAAGTATTTCAGATGAAATCCGGAATTTCCCCTAAGAGAGAGATTGAATTCTCAATAGAGTTACTCCCAGGCACCGACCCATATCCATAGCCCCCTATAGAATGCCCCCTTTGGAATTGGCCGAGTTGAAAACCCAACTGGAGGACCTTTTGGAAAAGAATTTCATTAGGCCGAGCGCATCACCTTGGGGAGCCCGTTGTTTGTGAAAAAGAAGGACGGAAGCATGAGGATGTGTGTCGATTATAGGCAGTTGAACAAAGTGACGGTGAAAAATAAGTACCCTTTGCCTAGAATTGATGACTTGATGGACCAATTGAGAGGTGCAGGTAGTGTTTTTAAGATTGACTTGAGGTCTGGTTATCATCAGATTAGAGTTAGGGATGAGGATATACCCAAGACGCTTTCGCACTCGATATGGACATTTCGAGTTTGCAGTTATGTCTTTTGGTTTGACCAATGCTCCAGCTGTTTTCATGGATTATATGAATAGGATCTTTAGACCCTATTTGGATAAGTTTGTGGTTGTCTTTATAGATGATACTCATTTATTCAAGGACCCACGAAGAGCATGAGCAACATCTAGTAACATTAGAGGTTTTGAGGGAGAAGAAACTTTATGCCAAGTTGTCTAAATGTGAGTTTTGGTTGGAAGAAGTGAAATTTCTAGGGCATGTAGTGTCTAGAGGAGGAATTGCAGTCGATCCTAGTAAGGTGGAAGCAGTGATGAATTGGGAACAACCTAAGACCGTGACTGAGATAAGGAGCTTTTTGGGATTAGCTGGCTATTATCGTAGGTTCATCAAGGGATTTTCCCAGATCGCATTACCTTTAACCAAGCTTACTAGGAAAAACACCCTTTTCGTCTGGACCCCAATTGTGAGAAAAGTTTTCAAGAACTGAAGCATAAGTTGACCTCTACCCCAGTCCTAGTTCCCCCGACCCTAAGGAGCCTTTTGAGGTATACTGTGACGCTTCTGGTAAGGGCTTAGGTTGCGTCTTGATGCAAAATAGGCAAGTGGTAGCCTACGCATCGAGGCAACTCAAGCCACATGAAATAAACTACCCCACCCATGACCTAGAATTGGCCGCGTTGTGTTCGCTCTAAAGATCTGGAGACACCATTTGTACGGGGTAAGGTTCGAGGTGTTCTCCGATCACAAGAGTTTGAAGTATCTTTTTGATCAGAAAGAGCTAAACATGAGGCAAAGGAGGTGGATGGAGTTCTTGAAGGATTATGATTTTGGATTGAACTACCATCCCGGAAAAGCTAATGTTGTAGCCGATGCCCTGAGTAGGAAATCCTTACACTTGTCCCACTTAATGATTAAGGAGGATGAACTGATTGAGGCTTTTAGAGACCTGAACCTAGGAATAACCATAACCCCTATGGGTATGAGAGTTTGCCACCTTAGTGTGTCAAGTGATTTTCAAAGGAGAATCACTCAAGCCCAAAGGGAAGATGATGAGTTTCAAGAGACTCTTGGGCAGTAAAAGCTGAGACTGAAGGGTTTTAGCCAAGGAAAAGATGGTATGTGGAGGTTTGAAGGACGTATATGCATACCTGCCTGGCGGTGACCTCCGGAAGAGATTTCGAGGAGGCCCACAAAAGCAATTTTTCAATTCATCCTGGTGCCACCAAGATGTACCAAGATTTGAAAAAGATGTTCTGGTGGCCCGCTTTGAAAAAGGATGTCTGCAAATGGGTTAATAGGTGCCTAGTGTGCCAGAAGGTGAAGATAGAGCACCAAAAACCCTCTGAATGTTGCAACCCCTATCTATTCCCGAATGGAAGTGGGATAGCATCTCGATGGATTTTGTGACGGACTACGAGGACCCAAGCGAATCATGACGCTATATGGGTAATAGTGGATAGATTGACGAAGTCAGCTCACTTTTTACCTATTAAAGTGACATATTCCTTGGATAGGTTAGCACAATTGTATATCCAAGAGATTGTGAGGCTACATGGAGTGCGTCAACAGTAATCTCGGATCGGGATCCGCGGTTTACGTCACGGTTTTGGGGAGCCTTTCAGAAGGCGTTTGGTTCAAAGCTTGTGCTTGAGCGGCTTACCACCCACAAACAGATGGCCAATCCGAGAGAACAATCCAAACTTTGGAGGATATGCTTAGGCGTGCGTTCTAGACCAGAAAGGGAGTTGGGACAAATACCTCATAATCGAATTTGCGTATAACAATAGTTATCACGCGAGTATTGGTATGGCACCGTATGAGGCCCTTTATGGACGAAAATGTCAGCCCCTATGTTGGTACGAACCTGGAGAGCAAAGTCTAATTGGACCAGACTTAGTGAGGGAAACGACGAACAAATTAAAAGGATAAGGGATAGGATTCTTACCTCAAAGCCGACAGAAAAGCTATGCGGATAAGCGGCGTAAGCCGATTGAGTTCCAAGTAGGAGAACATGTTTTTCTCAAGATAACCCCAACCACAGGTATAGGTCGAGCTATGAAGGTGAAAAAGCTAAGCCCTAGGTTCCTTGGCCCATTTGAAATTCTCAGGAGAGTAGGGTCTGTAGCATACCGCATAGCCCTACCCCCGAATCTATCCAATCTCCACGATGTTTTCCATGTCTCCCAGTTACGAAAATATCAATCTGACCCAAGTCATGTACTAGAGCCGGAACATGTACAATTAAGGGATGACCTGACATTTAACCTGCCTCCTACGAGAATTGTGGACCAGGGAGTCAAGCAACTAAGAAACAAAGCAGTACCTTTGGTCAAAGTCGCGTGGGACGCGGAAAGCCGAAGAATTCACATGGGAATTGGAGGCCAACATGCTAGCACAATATCCCGGATTATTCTCAGGTAATGAATTTCGAGGACGAAATTCTTTTAAGGAGGGGAGTAATGTAACGTCCAGATTTTCGCTAAACTTTCAAAATGACCAAAATGCCCCTGAGGTCGTTTTCACCCAAACACGGGACGGCCGCTTTGGGCCATCCCATAGGGTTCATATGTTATATGAAGGGGATTGTTTGAGTGCGAATGCCTAACGGAGCAGAAAAACCTCATTTATGAGATCTCTGCTAACGACCAAATATCCGGAAATAGAATTAAGGCAGTTTTAAGTTTCGTTTTGACCCGACTTCGTCCGAGGTTTAAAACAATGATTTTAAGGCATGAACTATGTTTACTTAAGTCCGGGAGGTCCCGGGCAAGTTTTGGTAAAAATTACGATTTTGCCCTTGCATATCGCATTTTTAGCTTAATGAGCTGTTCAACTCTAAAACCTAAGCAATATTAGGCTCTAATTAAAGGTTAATTAATTTCCATAATTAACCTAGGGCCAAAACCATCATTTGAAATTAATTGGAACCTAAAATTGCTTGGGAAAATTCAAACTTCATTCTAGTCTCTTTCTTTAAAAAGAAAAGAATCTGTGAATAGTGTTGAATAGTGTTTCCACTATTCACGTCATCTTCTTTCAAGGAGAAGTTGTCACACTCACATCACTAGTCTTGGAGGCTTTGACTCCATTAAACCTTCTCAACCACCTCTAACCTAGGGGTCTATAGTTTTAATTAACCAAATAGTGTACCTAGAGTACCTACTTGACAACCATCAATCCTAAGCCTAATCTATGTCACACCAAAGCACACTTCTAGACCATGATTTGAGGAGATATTTCTCCTTCCCAAGGCTGCCAAAAGTGGCGCCACCCTCCCCTAGAAATCACATAAAATTAGTCTAAGTGGTCAAGCTATCTTATGACACATGTCTTGAACACTTTCAATCAATGTTCAACTTCCAAGAAAAATGTCTTTCAAGATTCAAAGAATAATTTATATGGTCAATCAAGGTTTTCAATTCACTTCTAAAATAAAAAGAAATATGTCTTTCAAATTCAAAAAGAATGATTTGTTTTTGTGGTCATTCAAGCTTTCTATCAAACTTTTTCAAGACAACATGTCTTACAACACCTTACCTATGCTTTGGGAATTTAAGTCTAGAAAATTTTCTCCTCTTTTGGGCATAGGGTGCACGGTTCCCTTAGCCTTGGCAGCCCAAAATTTTGTAATTTTATACATTTAAAAAGGTTTGAAAATAAGCTACAATTCTAGCCATGCTCTAGGACATGCATAGCTAGACTTTTCACCATGCTTTGAATGACTAACACCATGCTTTGAACAAAGACATTTCTTTTCCCCAAAAAGGCCACCATTATTTAATTCATTTTACTTCTCTATAAATAGGTAGCTTAGGGAACTTGAAGCACCTTTGTTCATTTCACTAAAGCTTAGAGTTTAGAGCACTTTGGGGTCTTCTTTCCTCTCAAGTTTAAGAGTCCATCTTCTTCACTTCCTCTCAATCTCAAACTCTAGGTAGGGAGCTTTTCAAGAATGCTTTCTTTTATCTTAATGCTCAATGTTTGATCTTGCTTGAAAGTTGTGTTGTAGTGAGTTTCTCTCACAAGTTCATTTCGGTTTTCTCCTTTTTCTTTCCCTTTCATTTTCGGCCTTAGGGCCAAGATAAGGAGGGCTTGATGATGAGAGTTGTATGTTGATGTTTGTCACATGAACAACCTCTAAAGCTTGAGCTTTCTTAAGATAAGTTTATTATTTCCAAGTTTTTCTCAAGACATAGTTATGTTTCTCTTGAACCTTTGAAAACCCCATTTCTTTTTCTTGAGTTTTCGGCCATGAAGGCCTTTGGGACTTGGAAAAATGGTAGCTTGATGATGAGGGCTTCATGTTGATGTAGGTCACATGAACAAAACTCTAGAGCCTAAACTTGGTTTCTAGGCCAAGTGTGTTTTGGTTTCTTTCCTTTATGTTGGTCATGAGTTTTGTTTTGTTAAGAAATGTAGAGCATTGTGAAAATACTCAATGATGAGGACTTGAGATGTTGGTGTTTGAATCACCAAGATCTTAGTCCCTAGAGTTCAAAAGAATATATATGGTTGCTTCCTCATGATGAGGTTTCGGCCACCTTATGGTTCTTGGTGGAGGTATTGGCTCTTTGTACATAACTTAGCAACACTAGTGTTTTCTTTTCTTGTGAGGATGAGTTATGGGATGAAACTTTGTTTCCTTTAAAGTCTTGCAAGAGCTCTAAACAAGACATAAAAGAAGTTGCATCCATGTTTATTTTTATGCTTTGCATAGCATGTTTAATTTCAAGCCATCACTAAGCAACTTAAGGATTAAAATGAGAATGTGCATCATCACTTAATTAATCTCAAAGCCTACCTATTTCAACCTTAAAGTTGATTGTTGATTTGGAGTGAAAACTTCAAGAGGCCTAGAGCACTAAAATAAAGAATAGAACCTTGCACCTCATGTTTATCTTTTGCCTAGCACGTTTATGTTTCAAGCTTTGCATCTCATTTTATATTTCAAGTCATCACTAAGTGCTAAGAATAAGAATGGAGATGCATTTCATATTTACTTTGTGTTATCACTTTACTTTCAAAAAGGCTATAAAATGAAATGCATAGCACGTTTATTTTAATGTCGTCACTTAAAATTTTAGAGCTCAAAGACTTGCCCCTTTCATTCTAAGAAAAGAATTAAATCAAGGAGGTACTTCCTTGAATATCATTCGGCCATGTGGTGTAAATGGCTCTAGGATGAGTTTCATTTAACTACAAGGGCCTATAATGCATGACTTAGAATTTTTCTAAGCTTAGATGCACCCAACTAAGGTTTTAAACAAGTTTTCAAGTTTTGCATCTTGATCAAGGGTAAGATTAAATGGCTACTGCCCTTGGCGTTTTATGTTGAGTTTTGGCAAAATAAACTTTGACCTTATGGAGTTCTGAAGTCCTAAAAAGGTTCTAAGAGAAACTAGCAAGTTATATGTTGAAAGTAAGGTTTTTCTCATGATTTTATGCCTTAAGGGTTTGGTTCTGCCTTAACAGTTCCAGCACCTTAAATTCTGTTTTGGGTGGTCTAAATATGTTGATTTACCTTGCTAAGTATGTGATATTTGTTCTAGACTTTTAAAAGCATCATTAGTGACTTTGTTTGCCTAATATGTGAATTCTAGAACTACTAAAGAATGGCAAAGTTAGTTTCTGCCCAGCCTTGATAAAATAGTTAGAATCACATTATAATATGCCTAGATGTGCGGAGTGACTCATAATTGGCTTAGGTATTAATTACTGCACCATAGACAAAGTCGGAAGCGAGAAAGGGCTTAAAACGCATTTTCTAGAACACATAATTCATCAAACGTGAACAACTACATAAGCTGTCCAACCATAATTAAATAGGAATTAGAACTTAATGGATTATGGTAATGAGGTTAATCAATCCCATTAGCATGCAAGAAAACAATGGGATAGTTTGAGGTTACCCGAATGAGAGATTTCTGCCTTAAGGGATGATTATGTGTCTCGCATTTAATGATGAATTGATGTGTTATCTCATGACATATATGGTGCCATGTAACTATTATCCTTAAATAATAGTTTTGTACCCTTACGTTATTGCTTCTTTAAAAGACCTTAGAGATGCCGAAGTAGTAATTTTTGTGTTACGCATTAATTATGCGGCATCTCAAGTAACATGTTAAACTTAGGGTGACTTAAGATATGAGAATGTAATCCTTTGAAACCACCAAACGAAGGGTGGGGACGATGTGATTCTAGCCCCCTAAACCCGTACTTAAGGTCGGGAAGTTGACTTATCCCAAGGGATGAAGTCTAGATGCTAGTGACGACTAGTGTGGTATGAGCTCATAACCTAGAGATTTCTCAAAAGGGAGAAAGATTAGGGCGGCCCAGTTAAGTAAAGGTTCTTATGTCACCTAAGTAACCAAGTTATATGATTTATGTTCCATGTAACGAAGTTATATGATTTATGTTCCATATAACGAAGTTATATGATTTATGTTCCATGTAACAAAGTTATATGCTTTATGTTCCATGTACCCAGTTATATGCTTTATGTCCTATGTACCCAGTGGCATGATTTACGTTCTATAATTCAAGTATATAGCTTATGTAACACAAGTGCCATGTTAAAAAGAATGGATTCTCGGAAATTGAGATTTTAGAAAACTCATAATTGAACCAATATATGTCCATGGTTTTATAAATAAACCGAGAACCCTGGAGACGTAGATGATGACACATAGAATAGGAGGAAAACCCACTGAGTTTCTTTAGCAAGAAAACTCACTCCCTCTATCTCTTTCCATTACGTCTTCAGATCGAGATGGCGACCTTCGTCCTATTCATTGACACGCCGACATGGGAGATCCACCATGACCCAGAGCTTGGGTCATTTCATTTGAGGGCTCTTGCACCGTTCGTGTGTTCGCATTTCTTGGACGACCTTCTCTCATCCAGGAGATAGCTACCTCTTTACCCCGACGTCTCCTTATGATGATGCGATGATTTTTGAGCACGCCCGTACGCCTGATGAGAGGATTCTACGGACTCACTCCCAGTCTGAAGGGTACCGAGTACGTGCCCCTCACTAGCACTCGGAGGAGGATCCCTCAGGGACTCTGCCCCACTCCACCGCATATGCCCATGGGTAGTGAGGAGACGGTGACTCACCTCGGAGAGCCCCGGTACCTGGTCCACGGCCTCGACGTAGGGGAAATGTCCAGCCTTCCACCATGCCCGCTCCAGCCGAGCTTCATCATGGAGGACCCTCGAGTGCCTACTCCAACGCACTTCGTCCATGGATTGGTTACGTCCCGCCTTACCCATGGCATTAGCTTTAGGATAGAGGGTAGTCCTTAGTGCACGCACTACATGTAGAACGGATAAACCTTCTTTTGTATTGAGGTTATCCACTTTAGATGTTCTTGGGAGGGGATGTTCCTTTTATGATTTCTGGTTCTGTGGTTTCTATTTACATGTATTTCCTTTCAGTTGTATTTGCATCATCTCATGTACTTGAAGAGTCCTACCATAGGGTAGGCATATTATTATGTATGAAGTATTTCAATGTGATGTTATATTTGATCTGGAGCCACTTCTATGTTTATATTTCTGCACTTTATAATACCGACCCGATAAGATACGCGCGGCTTTATTTAAAAAAAAAAAAATGGCTCGTATTTTCTTTAAGTTATTTCTCTTTCTCATAAAAGAACCATGATAGTAAGTAATGACTGATATTTGACCTAAGTACTTACTAGTAGTATTGGGACAGATGTTAGGTTGTTACAATGACGATGACACTTGTGTTAAGTCGGGAGCCCTATTGAGAATCTTGTAAAGTATTCTCACCCCTTTTGTTTTCCTTCCGGTTCGTCTTCGAACGGGATGATGCGGATGTTCATGATCTTCCTTAAGGCACGGGTGTAGGAAAATGAGCCAGATTCAAGGTGCAGGAGTAAACATGAAGACTAGTTTAGCCTTGTTAACATTCTGTTTTGCATTAGTTAAAGCTGTTTGGTGTATTTGATACCCCTAGGTGTCCTTATATTTATAAGGACATCATTGTTATGTTATGACGATGATATACTACTATAATTTATGTTGTGATTATTTTATGGTTTATTCATGGTTGTTATGATGACGTATGTCTAGTTGTTATGTTTTACGTTCAATAATTGGTATCTATGCGCATGCGGGTCTCGCATTTTAAGTCTTAAGTTCAAAAAGAAAAATTTAGTCGTATTTTAATACTCGTATTTTAAAGAAAATTAAGTCAAGATCTAAGACCAAGGCGTGACAACTAATAACTAACCGAATGCGACTTGAATGTATAAGGTTAAGAGTTAGGGTGTTACATGCCACACTTGGATTGGTATTGAACCTAATCAACTCAATATTTTGTTTGGTGTGACAAGAATCAGTGACTTCAAATTGGCAAAATAGGAGCGGAGTAGGATAATGCCGAAATGATGAACACCTTTCATGAGATGGTCGCGGCAATGAGGAGCAAGCTACTTGCTAACCGAATGATGGAAAGATTAAATCGCAATGAGGAGAGAACCCGTTGGTAACCCGGAGGAAATGAAGTGGATGGGGACAGAAATTTGCTAAATTTAGAAAAGCAAACCCCCCGTCTTTTGAGGAGCTTTTAACCTTTGTAGAGAGTGGATCAAGGCAATGGAAAAGATTTTCTCCAATTCTGCCCCACAGTAAATTCAAGGTAGCTATGCCACTACATGCTAGAAGCAATGGAGAATTCCTGCGTGTTGGTGCTAGGGGTTTATTTGAAGCTTCCCAGAAGTTACCTGATATCTTCAAGGAGGCTTTCTATCATAAGTATTTCCCTTCTATGAGAAATGTAAAAGAGTTAGAATTCATGGCTCTTAAACAAGGACTACGAGTGTAGCCGAGTACACGCCAAGTTTGAAGAGCTTTGCAAGTTTTCTACGATTTATCAATGAACCTAACGAAGCTTGGAAATGCATGAAGTACGAAGAGGGTCTACGTAAGGAATCTAAAAGACTGGAAGCCTCTTGGAGATCCAGACTATCCTACTTTGGTGAATAAGTGTCGTGTCTGAGGAATTCTAATAAGAAGCTTGCAGTTTCAAGTATACACAAAATAATGCCAGGAGAGGACTAGCACCCCAGTAATTTTAAGCCTGTGCATAGCGTAGGGAGATTTCCACCTAATAACAATAATAATAGAGGAAAGCACTTCTTCAAGATCGAAGATAAGACGAGAGTGCCTAAATGTGGAAACACCATGGGAATTGACCATGCTGGACAACGCAAATTGTGTGCTTTTTAAAACAGGACATAAAATATTCGAATGCCCCAACAAGAAAGTTCAGCTCTATCCCAGGCCACAATAACAAGGGCGCATTTTGCCGAAGTGCCAAGGAAGCTTCTCAATCTTGCAAAGCAAGATTAAATCTTAGCCTTACACTTAGCATATAAAGGATAGGCATTATCATTTTTATAATATTAAACTATCTTTTAAATATTAAAAACACATCCAGGAAATTTCCTGCAACGGGTAAAATGGCTATACAGATTCCAGATATCCTAAAAATTAAATTTAGGTATAAAATCCTTATTTCTTAATTATTCTAGCCTTAACCCTCTTCATGTAAAGGGCATTGGGGTCCTAGATCTAGGACTTAGACTTGTAAGGACGGCAGATGGCATGCGAGAGTTACTATTCACCCAGACAGAAATTTTTTTTTATACGTTCGTTGCGCCACCTACATCGTTGCTAAGCTATATTTTTAAAATTATGACTAACAAAACTCAAATTAATTTTTTTAAATAATTTTTTTAGGGCGTTATGTAACATTTAATAATTAACCCAATACACCTAGGCGTCTCATTAATTACTAGACTTTACTCTTTGCTCAGTTTCTTAATCATGCTTGAAAATACTTAGTGAAATTACGAGCCATTTTTTTAAACATAATTGAAAAGTAAGCAAGCTTAATGTGAATGATTTAGCAAAATTTAAAAGACACATAGGAATTTACAAACATCACATCATAATATATTGGCTCAATCATCCAACATCCATAATTACATATCAATATGATATTTTGCCTACCAACGAATAAGACTAAGTGTAGGCAATCTAACAAAACATAAATAATATATGGATGGAAGGACATCCATTAATGGCACCTAGTAATAACACTCAAGGATAGGGATAGATGTTTGAAATATACGAGTGAAACTAGGATCAAGTTCCTCACGGATAGAAGCGTTCATGTGATTAACGACACGTTTCCCTTATTTTCTGAAGACGAGATGGAAAGAAAAATAGAGGGAGTGAGAAACTTATAAAAATCTCAGTAGGTACTCACCTCATGATGCATTGTGTCATCATCATCGTCCCAAGGAACCTGGAGTTATTATAAATAGTGAGCATGCTAAGATTGATTTATTAAGTTCAAAATATACTTTACCGAGGTTCATCGGTTTTAATCATGCGTCTTATAATGCATCATAAACTTACATGTCATTTTTATAATGAACTTTTCACATTTATTCTCATCATCATATATAAATACTATGCATAAAAGAACATCATATTTCTCATCATCATATCATAAATACTATGCATAGAAGAACATCATATTTATCATCAATAAAATGCTATAACATCATACCATAATAGCTATGCACAAGACATGATGCACATATTTCATTCCTTTAGTCCTAGGTGACTTAAAATCTTGTCATCATCATCATTATTTCCTTGGGGCCACCCTATACTCCACCCTTTTGGGAGTAATCTAGGTTATGAGCTCATACCTTACTAGTCGTCACTAGCATATACTTATCCCTTTTGATAAGTTAAAATCCGACTCTACCCTTTTGAGAGAACGGGCTAGGGGGCAAGAATCACCTTTTCACCACCTAGTCTGAAGGGTCTTAAAGGATCATTTTTTCAAGATCACCTTTTCACCACCTATAGTCTGATGGGTCCAAAGGATCATTTCCTCATGAGTTTAAGTCACCATTAAGTCTTAGCATGTTAAATCATAATCATCAAGATGCATGAACATTCTCATTGTTTGCAATAGCAATTATAACATGCAAGCCATGGAATCATTCAATAATATCAATTCTTATAGGCATTGCATCATCATATAACTGACATTCCAAAGCATCAAAAGATGTCATCTAAAATTTTTAGGTAAAGTTCCTTAAATAACCAAACTCTAAAATTGGGTAACCTTAATTATCAAACTAATTACTTATGCATCTAAGGGATTTATTACCATCAATTATAAGCCTTAAGAACATTATTAGACTATATGGGGTAGCATAGACAGTAAGTTGTTCTTAAGGTTTTGGTGTGCTAGAAGTTACGTTTTTAACCCTTTTCTCGTTCCGGCTTTTCATATGATGCTAAAATTAATTACTAAACCAATTATGAATCATTGTCCCTTATCTAAAGATAATAATATCTGGTTCTTAAGGTCACTAAAGGCTCTGGACAAAATGCATAAATTTCATTCTCTAAAGTTCTAGAAATCTTGCTTTTAAGTTTTCTAGGAAGCTAGTTTTATCTCTAACATGCATAGAATCATTCCTTTAGCAATAAACCATAATTATCACAACTTCAAACATATTAAATCATCATCATTTATTGGTACTAATCTCATATCAGAAGCGAATAATGAACCTCATATAATTGTATAAAATCACATTTTAAGTGAACATAAAATATTAGTTTCCCGTAGAATCCTTGCAAAGCTTTAAAACTCTTTTAGAAACTAATTCTTTTTGAAAGAATCTTCATAATTAAAATTCTCACTTAAGATAAAAGGAGCAAGTCTTGAGCTTAAGAGATTTATGTGATATCTTAGAATCATAAACATGCTATGCAACCTCATTTTAATCTTGTCATTATAAGGTGATAACTTGGAATTATAAACATGATATGCAAATCCATTTCTTTATCTTTAAGATTTAAGGTGATGACTTGAAAATTAAACATGATGCAAGAGCTTGAAATATAAACATGATGCAAAAACTGGAGGCGGTAGTGGGCCAGGAGACTCATGGAGGAGAAGAATCTTAAAACGGAGCGGCGGTACCGCATGGACCGGTGAAGGGAGAAGAGAATTATTATTACATCTTTTAAAGCTCCAATCTCAAGACTTCTTAAAGAATCAATTCTTTAACTCCAATAATCTTATTTCTTTGCTTGTGATACTTGGGTAAGTCTTTGAGCTCTAGGATCTTTAGGTGATGACATAAAAATAAACATGTCATGCGTTGATTCTTTAGCCATTATAAAATAAAGTGAGAACATAAAATAAATATGAGATGCAACTTCTTTATTATCTTTAGAGATTAAGTGACAACATGAAATATAAACATGAAATGCAAGCTTGGAAATTTAAACATGAGTATGCAAGTCCATTTATTCATTCTTGAAATTTTAGTGATGACATAGAAAGTAAACATGATTATGCAAGGCATAAACTTAAACATGGATGCAAGTTCATTTGATTTCTTTACTAGAGCTCCTTCAAGACTTTATAGAAATACAAATTCAATATATATATCTTAACAAGACAAAGTGAGAAATACATCTTTCAAATTCTAAACTCAAGATCATTAAAATCATCATAAAAACATCATTCTTTAAAGTTTTGCATCAAGTGGAACTTTCAAGCTTTAGAGGCCTAACTTGTGATGGATTCACAACCCACCTTCAAGGTCCTCATCATCAAGCCATCATCTTAGTCCCACCTAGGCCATATGGCTGAATTGGTTAAAGAAAAAGGAAGAAAACCAAATGGAAAAACTAGAGAAAATCCATGAAATCATCATTTTGAACTAAGAACAACACTTAGCAAAACATAGAAATAAACTTAAAAACAACTCCCTACCTAATCTGATTTGAAGGAAAGGAAGAGAACTTGGTTTCTTGGAGTGAAATGAAAGAAAATATTCTTGAAAGGTTGAAGAAAGAATTTCAGCCAAGGGGGAAGAAAGAAAGAAAGTTTTTGAGCTTAGGAAAAACTTGAAGTTGTGAAATTTTTGAGCAAGTCTCTAATGACTTCTAAGCATGCCTATTTATAGAAGAATTCAAGCTCATAAATGGACAAGAGGAGAGGAAAATCTGATTCAATTTGAGGAGGAGACAAGGAAGGAAAAATCATCTTGTTTGGTGGCTTAAAACATGGAATCATGTTTCAAAGTTCCTTGTTTTATGGTGATTTTTGGCATTATGTTTTAGTGCATTATCTTGCAATAATTCTAATGATTATGGCTGAATAATTTCGTGCATTACAGCCTCATGGAAGAGGGTTTTGTGTGTTCCATGTATTATTTAGGTGTAGGCAAGGTATTCATGCAATTTAGAGAATTTACGGTTAAGGGCTTAGGTGAATTAGTAAGCAATTTGAGTGTTTTAAAGCAATTTTAGGTTCTAATCAATTTAAATAAATAATTTTGACTCTAGATTAATAATTAGAATTTAATAAGCTTTAATTTGAGCCTAATATTGCTTAGGTTTCGATAGACGAATAAAAAATCTCAAAATTTGTAAAACTCACAAAGACGGGCAAAACGGTCATTTTACTTAAAAATTGCCCGGACCACCCGAGCTTAACCAATGGTTAATCATGGCTTAAAAACACCTTTTAACACATTTTAGTGAGGTTCGGGCTCATTGACACGCAATCGAAAGTTAAAACGGGCGGGCGTTTTGGTCATTTCGCGTCGAGCTCAAAATTAGGATTCTTCTCCTCTATTAACACACATAACACAAACAATCCCTTATTAACATCAAAACATCCCCTTGAGGATGGGTGGGGCCCACGATCCTCATTTTTGAGTAAAATAACCTCAGGGGCATTTTGGTCATTTTACACGTCAGAAAATTCGGGGCTTGGGACTCTTGCAGAATTCTCATAACTTCTTTTCTAATGTTATATTCCTTTATTGAGGATTGTTTGGTCTCAAATTTATAAAGAATTACCTAGGGTAATCGGTTCCTAAATGACAGTAAAAGTTGGGGCGTTACACGTTCCAGGACACATCAACAGGAATATGTCAACCCCGGATCATCAAACACAAGGCCTCAAATGAACAAACTTCATTGTACCTACTATAACTGCATTTGATGCCGCTCCTGGGGTGTGCATGGCATATGGATGAGGCTATCTCGAGCTCTAACCTTCTGCACCTCAGGCCACCCCCTTAGTCTCCAGAACCTCTACCCTTAGCTCCCTACCTATGGAGGCAAAAGAACCCTTACGAGTAATGATTGCCATGATGGTGGTGTGGTGAGGTTCGCTGACCCCTGACTAAAAGCTCTACCTAATCAGACAATTCTCCTAACATGGCCTACTGGCCATAGCTGTAGCATCTAGAAGATTCTCATATGTATTACCCAGGAATGCCTCTTCCTAAGTTAACACTTGGGATAGAAGGTCCACACCCAACTCCGCGGATTGCCTCCCTTGCCTGACTATGAGAGGTAGTAAGTCGAGTTAACGTACCCAAAAACCTTCTGACTGGCTATGCCCTTTGCTAGCATTCTGGCTCTATCTCCTACTAGAACCAGCTCCTCCAAAAAAAAAGCCATGAGTCTTGATCCTCTTGGCCTCTATTGATGCTCTCCTCTCAGCTCAGACCACCCTCCAAGCTAATAGGTGTACAACCTGAGTGTAATCCATAGTCCCGCATGAGGCTACAGGCTAAGGAACAAGTCCTTCAGCAAGTCCCTAAACGAACCACCTCACCTTGTTTATCTATAATAGAAGCAAGCCCAATGTTGCCTGCCCAAGTGGTAACTCTCCTAATCTCAGCCACGAACATGCCTAGAGTCATTTGAAGTTGCAAACTCCTCAAGTATCTAAGCTTGCTGGCTTTCTAAAAACCTGCTAAGAAAGCTGCCGAACTCCTCATAGGTGGGTGGCTTTGACGCCACATGTGGAGGAACTCCTCGTACCATATACTAGCCTAGCCTCCCAGCTTGGAAGCCGGTCATCTCTAGATGAATAGTGGATGACTCGGGTGATCTTTCCACACCTCTCAGGAACTCCTTTGAATCCTTTGTCGTCAAAATGCCATAAAAGGTGGGCGGGTTCATCTTCTTATATCTCCCTAGGGCTGAATCATCCAGATCTTTGATAGGTGGTGAGCTACAAGCTGGGTGTTGAGCCCTAACCTCAACCTGCTTAGCCACCAAGCCATGAGGGTGGCCAATGCCTACTCCAGGACTCTAAAATGGGTGTTTGAGCTGGAAGAGTAAGCCTATGGCACTCCATTGGGAAGGTGTCAATAGGGAGGTATCCTAAATCTTGGGAAATATAAACACATAGAATAAGCTACTGATATGAAAGAAAGGATAATACATCTTTCCTAAACGTAGACATGACTAACATCCTAAAGGCCTCAAGTAACACTTCATTGATGCAAATGGGTGCACTTCCATTTGTATAACGCCATGCTACCTATGGACACTTGGTCTAGTGACATGCAGGGAAACCTATAGCTCTTATACCACTATCACGACCCAACTTGGATCATGACTGGCACTTAAACTATCCCCACTTAAGTCTCTGACATTACTAATACTATATGCTTATTTAATTCATAAAACTAATTATAAATCATAAACTAACTTTCATACTTGTCTCATAATGATCATAAAAGCTCATTTCATAAACTAAATCTGAAACTGTAGTTGTATACCAAATATGCTAAGTTGCTCAATATACAAAATAGTCAATGAATGCTATATTATATTAATACAAAAAGAATCATGGTAAACAAAATAATCATATGCATGCATAGTCAGGACATTCATGTCAAGACAACTGAGACACTCTATAAACCAAAAGACTTCAGGCGACATGAAGCTCACCCAAATTGAAGTCAGGCTAATCTTGAAGAGGAGGAGGATCTAAAGCTACACTTGTAAGGAAAAGGAAGAAAAGAGGGGGTGAGTTTTGTTACAAAACTCAATGAGTGAATAACCCACTGGTCACCGTACATGGAACAAGAAGGTAACATACAAAAATAATAATATAATGCAGCATACAAATCATTTCTATTTCTCTACATAATACATATCAATCTTTATCTTTCTTCAGAATTACAAAAGAACAGATATCCATCCATAACTATAAGGTTGTACTTAGTCCCTGGCAAATATGAGTCGATAGTTAATGTAAGCCCGAATTTTCCTGTAATTTTTACTATCATTAGGATTAAATTCCGTAGGTAAATATTATATAAAATTTGAGACCAAACAATCCTTAATAAAGGAATATAACGTTAGAAGAGAAGTTAGGAGCAATTCGTGCAAGTATTGCAAACCCCAATTTTCTGCGTGTAAAATGACCAAAATGCCCTGAGGTTATTTTACTAGAAAATGAGGATCGTGGGCCCACCCATCCTCAAGGGGATGTTTTGATGTTAATAAGGGATTGTTTGTGTTATGTGTGTTAATAGAGGAGAAGAATCCTAATTTTGAGCTCCGGCGAAATGACCAAACGCCCTTACTCCGTTTTAACTTCAAATTGCGTGCCGACTACCAAACCTCACTAAAATGTGTTAAAAGGTGTTTTTAAGCCATGATTAACCATTGGTTAAGCTTCGGATAGTCTCGGGCAATTTTTAAGTAAAATGACCGTTTTGCCCCTGTCTTTGTGCAAGTTTTACAAATTTTGAGATTTTTGATTAATCTTCGAAACCTAAGCAATATTAGGCTCAAATTAAAGCTTATTAAATTCTAATTACTAATCTAGAGTCAAAATTATTTATTTAGATTGATTAGAACCTAAAATTGCTAAAACACCCAAATTGCTTAGTAATTCACTTAAACCCTTAACCGTAAATTCTCTAAATTGCATGAATACCTTGCCTACACCTAAAAAATACATGGAACACACAAAATCCTCTTCCACAAGGCTGTAATGCACGAAATTATTGAGTAATAAGTCAGAAAATTATTACACAAAAATCCAAAGAATGAAAACAAAGAATCATGAAAACATGGAAACATGATTCCATGTTTTAAGCCACCAAACAAAATGATTTTTCTTCCTTATTTTTTTCTCTAATTTTGGTCAGATTTCTTTCCTTCCTTTGTCCATTTATGAGCTGCAAAATCTCTATAAATAGGCATGCTTGAAGATAGTTTAGATGCTTAGTTCATAACTTACACAAATTCTAGTTTTAGGAGCACCAAAAGCTCTCATTTCCTCCTCCTCTTGGCTGAATTCTTCTTCAAGTTTTCAAGAATATTTTCTTTCATTTCACTCAAGGAAACCAAGTTCTCTTCCTTTCCTTCAAATCAGATTAGGTAGGGAGTTGTTTTTAAGTTTATTTCTATGCTTTGCTAAGTGTTGTTCTTGGTTCAAAATGATGATTTCATGGATTTTCTCTAGTTTTTCCATTTGGTTTTCTTCTTCCTTTTCTTTGAACAATTCAGCCATATGGCCTAGGTGGGACTAAGATGATGGCTTGATGATGAGGACCTTGAGGGTGGGTTGTGAATCCATCACAAGTTAGGCCTCTAAAGCTTGAAAGTTCCACTTGATGCAAAACTTTAAAGAATAATATTTTTATGATGTTTTTATGATCTTGAGTTTAGAACTTGAAAGATGTATTTTTCACTTTGTCTTGCTAAGATATATTGGTTTGAATTATATTTCTCTAAAGTCTTGGAGGAGCTCTAGTAAAGAAATAAAATGAACTTGCATCCATGTTTAAGTTTATGCCTTGCATAACCATGTTTACTTTCTATGTCATCACTAAATTCTCAAGAATGAATAAATGAACTTGCATATTCATGTTTAAATTTCCAAGCTTGCATTTCATGTTTAAATTTCAAGTTGTCACTTAATCTCTAAAGATAATAAAGAAGTTGCATCTCATGTTTATTTTATGCTCTCACTTTATTTTATAATGGCTAAAAGAGTCAATGCATGGCATGTTTATTTTATGTCATCACCTAAAATCCTAGAGCTCAAAGACTTGCTTATGAATCATAAGCGAAAATGAGATAATTGGAGTTAAAGAATTTATTCTTTAAGAAGTCTTGAGAATTGGAGCTTAAAAAAAATGTAATTCTCATCTCCCTCAGGGTTCCTGCTGGACTCCGCGCTCCGGTTGCTTAAGATTCTCTTCTCCCTCTCCTTGTTCCTATGCGGGATTCCGCGCTCCAGCTTCTTGCATCATGTTTATATTACAAGTTCTTGCATCATGTTTAATTTTCAAGTTATCACCTTAAATCTTAAAGATAAAGAAATGGAATTGCATATCATGTTTATAATTCCAAGCTATCACCTTATAAAGATAAGATTAAAATAAGGTTGCATAGCATGGTAATAATTCAAAGATGTCACCTAAATCTCTAAAGCTCAAGACTTGCTCCTTTTATCTTAAGTGAAAGATTTAATTATGAACATTCTTTCAAGTTATAAATCGGTCCCATGGTTAATTAGGCCTAAAGTCCTATGACTTCTTTCAAGTTTAACAAAAGGAATTAGTTCTAAAAGAGTTTTAAAACTTTGTAAGAATTTTATGGGAAGCTAGTAATTTATGTGTACTTAAAATGTGATTTGATGCTTATTAAGAATTTGGTGTCATTGATTGATTCCCTGGTTTGTATGTTATAGTTGTTGTTGCAAACAATGAAAACTTATGCATGAAATAAAGACATATTCGGAAGAAAGTGTATTACTGTAAAAGTGCAATTTGGAAAGATTCTGGCTAAGGAAAGATTTGGTATTTAAGCGTGTCCATTGTGACCCACCTTTCTTCCTGAATTTCTAGATGCATGATCCAGTTGGTATATATTATTTCGGCATAAGACTATAAATGAGAAAATGTTATGATGATTATGAATGAAGAATTGTATTATGATATAACATGCAAGGACTTAAAGGTGACTCAAAATATATGAGAAAATGATCCTTTGGACCCGTCAAACTATAGGCGGTGAAAAGGTGATTCTTGCCCTGTTGTTCTCTCAAAGGGTAGAGCGGAATTTTTACTTATCAAAAGGGATAAGTATGTGCGTGATAACTAGCAAGGTATGAGCTCATAACCTAGATTACTCCCAAAAGGGTGGAGTATAGGGTGGCCCAGGAAAATGATGATGAAAGTAACTTTAAGTCACCTAAGAAACTAAGTAAATGCATTATGTGAATATGATGTTCTGCTATACATAGTATTTATGAGATGATGATGAGAAATATGATATTCTGCTATGCATAGTATTATGAAATGATGATGAGGAATATGATGTGATTTTATGCATAACTATGTTATTATATATGAAAGGAAAAGTTCATTATAAACATGACATGCTAAGTTTATGATGCATTATAAGACGCATGATTAAAGGGACGAACCTTGGTAAAGTATATTTTCGAACTTAATAAATCAATCTTAGCATGCTCACTATTCATAATAACCAGAGGTTCCTGGTACGATGATGATGACACAATGCATCATGAGGTGAGTACCCTCCTGAGATTCTTTATAAGTTTCTCACTCCCTCTATTTTTCTTTCCATCTCGTCTTAGAAATAAAGGAAGCGTTCATGAAACACATTGAGGCTCTCAAGGTATGAACTTGAATACTGCTAGTTTCACTCGTATATTTTAGATATCTATCCCTATCCCTGGAGTGTTATTACTAGGTGCCATTAATGGATGTCCTTCCATCCATATATTATTTATGTTTATCAGATTGCCTACACTTAGTCTTATTCTTTGGTAGGCAAAATATCTATATGATATGTAATTATGGATGCTGATGATGAGAGCCAATATATTATGATGTGATGTTTGTAAATTCCTATGTGTCTTTTAAATTTTGTTAAATCATTCACGTTAAGCGCGCTCACGTTTTCAATTATGTTTAAAAAAAAAAATGGCTCGTAATTTCACTAAGTATTTTCAAAGCATGATTAAGGAACTGAAGCAAGAGTAAAGTCTAGTAATTAATCAGATATTGCCTAGGTGTATTGGGTTAATTATTAGGGTATTAAGTCTTAAGGTCCCTATGAACTTCCCCATCTAAACTGATCTAAAATAAGGATAAGCTGCCTTTGGTGGGCCTTGGTATACCAAGGTTAACGAAAATAATCCTGTTAACTCATAGTTTTGTTCCTCATAATTCCCTAATCTAAATTAACTGAAATTATAAAAGGGGAGTTCTATAGTTCTAAGTTCAATATGTTTTAGTTTCCATAATAAACATAGCTCCTTAAGCTTCATTTCATCAATCATAGCTAAATTCAATTTTTTTCATAATCAACTCAAATCATGAATTAAATCATACAACACTTTTATAGAGCAAATATGGTCCCCATGCATTTTATGAAATCATAATTTCATGTAAGAGCTAAAAACATAATTTCTATTTCTATAACATATTGCATATAACTTCATATTGTATAAAATATTCAATGCTAATTTCTCAATACTTCATATTATGAGAAAGTAATGAAATAATGACTAACATAGGGCTATGAGATTGAACCCACTCACCTGGAGAGGTGGAATGTGATGCACCGACACCACAAGAGCTATGGAGATGGAACTAACATTTGCCATTGAAGGCAAAACTCAAATAATCTATGGATAACTCTAGATTATTCTAAATACTCTAACAACATTGGGGAGCACCCTACTTAACAACAATGAGAAAAATAACAAAGCCTAACCCTAGATCATGAAAGAATGAGAGAAGGAGACATAAATCAATCATAAACACATACCTTTGAAGCTTGGGATGATGGATTAAAGTAGATTTGAGAAGAAGAGAGAATGAGGGTTAGGAAGGGGAAGGGTTTCAATTCTGCTTCATGAAATGAAAGGAACCCTTGAAATGGGGTTTTATAAAAAATGGTTGGACACTAAACAAAACTGTGTTCGTTTCTTGATACTGTGTTGACATAGAATGCTCCTGCAACAAGTAAAGCTCGCTACACGAGCCCAAATGTTTTCTGTTCTCGCTAGCAAACCTTTTGTAAAATTCTATAGAACTAGTGCTACAACACGATTTAAAATCTGGGAATTTTCAGCTACACTAGTGGGTCAGGGGACCCTAAATGCAACCCCAAGTGACGAGGGCATGGAGTGATCACGATGCAAGAAGGCAAGGACAATGATTAACTCATGGAAGGCTTATAAGCGGAGGGGTACATGAATGAATCAATTACACACTAGAATGAAAGAGATCCTAAGACTATATAGGTATGGGACTATACAGTTGAGGATGACTTATATGAATTGATTTGTACTACCTATACCAACAAGATGCATCTTCTTTTGGTAGCCTATTACTAAAGAACTCAACAGTTAAGTGTGCTTGGCTTGGAGCAATTTTGGGATCAGTGACCTCTCAGAAGTTTTCCTAGTGAGCATGTAACGGGCAGGGAGTGATTGCTAGTGAAAAAGGCACGGGAAATGAGTGGCTCCTGAGGCTCTAAGCGGAAGGGGTACATGAATGAACCGTTTAACACCAGAATAAGAGGGATCCTAAGACTGTATAGGTATGGGACTATCAGTTAAGGATGACTTATATGAATTGATTTGTACTACCTATACCAACAAGATGCATCTTTTTCAGTAGCCTATCACTAAAGAACTCCACGGTTAAGCATGTTTGACTTGGAGCAATTTTGGGATAGGTGACCTCCTGAGGAAGTTTTCCTATGGAGCATGTAAGTGAGGACAAAGCATGGTGGAAAGCATGTGTTAGTTTGTTAGGACAGTCGTCAATCCATAAAGCATCATGGGATGTTCCAAATGGCATCAGAGCCTACACCTCTCCCAATACGGTGTAGTTCGGGGGATGAACCAGTAAAACTGGTGGGCATGTAACGACTGATGAGAAGGGCAAGGAGTAATTCCGATGCAGAAGGCACAGACAATGTGTGGCTCCTGGAAAGCTTCTAAGCGAGCGATACATGAATGACAGATTACAAACCAAAATGAGAGGTATCCTAAGGCTGTATAGGTATGGGACTTTACAATTGAGGATAACTTATATGAATTGATTTGTACTACCTATACTAACAAGATGCATCTTCTTTTAGGTAGCCCATCACTAAAGAACTCCAAGGTTAAGCGTGCTTGACTTGGAGCAATTTTGGGATGAGTGGCCTCCTAGGAAGTTTTCCTAGGGAGCATGCAACGAAGGCGGGAGTAAGGGACAAGAAGGCATGAACAATGACTGGCTCTTAGTAGGCTTCTAAGTAGAGGGGTACATGAATGAACCAATTACACACCAACATGAGAGAATCCTAAGGTCTATAGGTATGGGATGTATAGTTGAGGATGACTTATATGAATTGATTTGTATTACCTATACCAACAAGATACATCTTCTTTTCGGTAGCCCGTCACTAAAGAACTCCATGGTTAAGCGTACTTGACTTGGAGCAATTTTGGGATGGATGACTTCCTAGGAAATTTTCCTAGGGAGCATGTGAGTGAGGACAAAGCATGTTGAGAAGACCTATGTTGGTTTGTGGGGATAGTCAATCCATAAAGCATCATGGGATGTTACACTAAAGTCATATGGAACTTGGCTCCAGACATGTGTACTCGAGGTATTACAATCACATTCATACAACAAATGAAAGGATACATTGGCTTATTGTAAATTGTCATAGTCATCATTCGTAATTTTCAACAAACCATCAAACCAAAGATTACTACATAAATATTTAATACAACATCAAATGCCTAGCTCCCTGCATAGTATTTGTGAATCAACTTGCTAATCACAAACAAAGCTCACTAATGAAGAACCCCATAGACACCCACATTGATATGTGCCTTTAACTATAGAATAACACCACTCTTCATACCCTCAAATCTCTCCTTTCAAAATTTCTATGTAGCGACAATGAAAAACTTCAGCACTTCCAATCTAAAACAACTGTTAGCATATGGGGAAGGAACTTGATACTTTGACACTTAACTACGTATTTTTTTTTGTTCTAAGGAGCTCTTGGTGGAGCTATGTTTTAAACAATTGCTAAGCTATCCAATTCTCTAATGTCAAATGACATATACTTCCAATCTAAAATCATCTTCTACTTCTCATACAACGCAGGAACTTTCAATACTATAATGTTAGCTATATCTTGTGTAATTGACTGAGGTTGAATGTTAGTCACAAGTAGAGAATAAGCTAGCGACAAAATGTAAATGATGGATTATATGTTTGAAAATCATATAAAAAATACTAGTAACCAATGCTTGTTCAATAGAATATAGAATATAACAAAAACTTAAAAGAAATTATAACCGAGAATATCATAATCAATAAGAATAGATCACATAATAAAATGAAAGATATTCTTACCTAGAAATGTGGTAAGGGTGCAAGTAGCTCCAACTTTCGTGCAAGGGGGTAGGGTACCTGCAAAGACACTTCGATACTCAAGTTAGTAGATGCATGAGGCGTAGAGTAGTAAAAGGATAGCATGTAATAAGCTTGTGATACACGGGGTAGAGCCCCTTATATAGTGTGAGGTGACCCCGTAAGAAGTTAGGAGATAATCTTCCCTATATAAGGGATATATTCCTACGATTTAGTAGATATAAGATATGTTCTATATTTGCAAGAGCTATGATATAATATATGAGATATGATGTAATAATGACAAGATATAATAAGATATAGAGAGATCCTATATGGGATTTAGGATATATCCTCAACTAAATTTGGGCTAGAAGAGGAGACCTGGGTGCCACATAGTCAATCTCTAGGACCCGTGCTATAGTGGTTCGGGAAGTTTTAAACCCATATTTCTAGTCAGTACATAACCCTCGAGCTTGGTAGTAGGCTGAGTGATTAGTGTTGAGGTGTCATGACCGAGGTGTGTCCGCTGAGGACTATGTGCTAAGCTTGAATGAGTCGACTTGTTGTGCGCTGCTTGGTGTGCCTTTTTAGTTAGTGTGGTGATAACTATTGGATTTAAAGTAACCAAACCCTAGAAGTTTGATGAGAGGGTGGCTCAGATTTCTTGGTTTTAGTGATAGGTCGGGCAATGAATACTGAGGACTTTGGGCAAGCTTGAATTGCCTGATTACGCAAGTATGGTTATGGTGTTTCTTCTTGGTTGCTGTGAGCCATTAGATGGAAGCGGTGACCCCAGTCCTTGCGGGGTGCTTGATTTGCAATAGTGTTCATGTTACTCTTCTTGCCAAGAGCCATTTTTTGGTCCATTTGGATAGTCTTCAAGTTGTTTGAGGGCAACTTGAGTGAGTCAAGGTTCAGAGCTTGCACTAATTTGGCTGAGTTGTTGTTCTTTGGCTATGGAATAGTGTTGGTCACGAATGTTCACATGGTGTACATGACACTTTTTTGCCTGTGTCAATGGGTGATTAAAGCCCCTAGTCGAGATGTCGACTTTGCATTATTAAAACTTAAAGGAATGGAGGAGTGCCTAACCAAGGTATTGGTTTAGGACTTGTCAGGTTTTATATGGATTAGAAGTTGGCCAAGAACGGTGTAGTACCTAGTTGGGATTGCAACTTAGGGTTTTTGAAGCCAAAGTCATTATGAGATGTCGATCTATCTACTTTGCATTTGTAGTGCCGAGGATAGCTCATCTTAATTGTGCTCTAGGGAGTTCTCAGTGCTTGTCTGGTACATTCTGATCTTATAAATCTCTTGTTGGAGAGTGCTCAGATATGCTTGGTTGGTCAGAGGCTGTCTTTCTTTCTCTGGAAGTTAGACTTGCCAAGTGGTTCAAGCTGGCTCCTGGTGCCAAGGCCTTTGGTTGGCTATTGTCTTCATTATTGACTGGCTCGGGGGCATGAGGATAGGGGTGTGAGGATACCCCATTGTGGCATTGACCGATGTCATGCCTAAATGTGTAGTCGAGCTCTATCGTAGTGCCGGTCATCATTGGCTCGGGGTGAGAATGCGGGTCTAGGCGCTGCCAAGGACTAGCTCAGGAGGCTTCTTGTGCTCCGTCTCGGCACTAGTCATCGGTTGGCTCTGGGCGAGGATACCCGTCTAGGCACTAACTAAGGACTGGCTCAGGAGTATGATGGTGCCTCATCGTGGCGTTGGTCATTGGTTGGCTTGAAGGCATGGCACCACCCCATCTAGGCACGACCGATGACTGGCATGGAGATGAGGATGTCCTGTCTAGGCTCTAGCCAACGATTGGCTCAAGAGCATGTTTTCTAGCTCCAAGTGCTTAGCTGGTAATTGTGATTGTCTAGTTGTAGACTTTGCTAGATGTTAGGCTTTGTTCGTTGAAATATGTACTTTGCATGGTTTGGAGTTGCTTGGTTGGGGCCGAGGCTGTCCTATTTACACGTTGGACTTCTGAGGGTCCTCAGCTATAGTGGTGAATGCTAGAGTAGGCCAAAAACACGAAAAGAATCTTCATGGAATGTAAGAGGATATGTCCTCATATAAAATATTCAGATTATGAATAAGATGATTCTTGGAGTAGTGGAAACATCTGAGGGAAGCATAGCTTAGCCTGAGAAGGCGAGTGCCTGGTGGGACCAAGGCTTTACTAAGAGCTAAGCCTAGAAATGGGGTTAAGCTTAGCACTGTTGAAGATGATGCTTGGCATCCAAGAATGTTTATGTCAAAATTAATTGATTATGAAAATAATATAATAATAAATTCTTCCCTTCAAAGTTGTTAGATTTCAGTAGGAGGTGATGATATAATCTAACCGTGGAATAGTGTCAAGCTAAAGGAAATAATGGAGTTCAGCAAGCTTGTGGTGTAGTTGCAAGTGAACTAGGGATGGCAATAGAGCTCGATCAAGATGAGGATGATCTTGAATAAGGCGATGGAGCTTGGCCAGGGAGAGGATGAGCTCGTTGAGGAAATGGAGGTTGGCCAGGATGAGGAGGAGCTCGGATGATGAGATGGAGCTCATCCAAAGGAGGTGTCAGAGTTGGTCTTGTCAAAGACAATACTTGGCATCCAAGAATGTTTATATCAACATTAGTTTATCAAAATAATTAATTCATATCAAGTTGTTTGGGTATGAAGATAACATGTGTCTAGCACTTGAAATTTTTTTCACATCATTAGTGATTGACATTTAAGCTTGAGTTATATGTTGAGTGCAAATGACTAACCATGGTTGTTAGGACAAGTTGATATGAGTTTTATCAAGAAGGAAATAGTGTGTGTGTATATATATATATATATCAGAAGCCAAGGTTAGAATTGTTGTTGTTAATCCTAATCCTAGTTCCTAGAACTATTTTGTACTTAAAATAATAATCATTAATTGTTTCAAGAATTAAGAAGTTTTATAAAAATTTAAGTGGAAAATCATGAGTTTATTCTGTTTGGTAAGCCTCTAGTAGTCCATTCGTAAGCCTAAGAGTAGTGTTCCCAGCAAGTGTTCGCACAAAATTAGGAGAAATCCTAGGAAGGAAATTCCATTAAAATTTTTAGAAAAACCTTTTAAGTCTAAACCAACTTGATGGCTAGTCTTCTAAGGACAATGAGTAGCTTAGCTAAAGGAAAAACAATAGTAATCAGATGACCCTCCATCTACCTCTACCTCTCCTACTATAGATCAAAATGAATATCAAAGTAAAGAACTAATAATAGCAACTATAGAAAACAAGCTTCAAAATTGGTCCATCCTGGAGGTAAAGCATAAAGTATTATAAAATGGTAGGTTGAAGAAGGGAGAAATAGTTATCAAAAAATGAGAGAGAATTTTAACTATCTATTGTAATGTTACTATTGGTCTCTATTTATAGACCTTGAATACAATAGAAATGGAGTGATTTACGATATTACATTAATGGGCAATAAATGGGATCCTAATCAATCATTAAAAATGGTAACAGATATCCACAAAAATAATTTATAACACACCCCTGGATGTTCGTGGGTAAACAATACGCCTTGTTAAAAACCTTACTAAGAAAAAACCCTGGAAAAAATCTTAGTGAAGGGAAAAAGAGTACATATATCTTTGTAATATGTATACTAAGCTATCTCATTAAAAACCTTACTAGGAAAACCCATTTTGGGACAAAACCTTGGTTAAGGAAAAGAGTACAACACATATTACTCCCCCTAATAACAACATTATTGAATATCTCAAAGTCTATGCATTCCAATCTTGTATACCAACTTCTCAAATGTTGACGTAGGTAACACTTTAGTAAACAAATCTGCCAAATTCTCACTTGAACGAATTTGTTGAACATCAATATCACCGTTCTGTTGAAAGTCATGTGTGTAAAATAGGTTTGGTGAAATATGTTTTGTCCAATCTCCTTTAATGTATCCTTCCTTCAATTGATTTATGCAGAGTTGTCTTCATACATGGTTATTGGTATTTCCTTTTGTGTAGGCAAGCCACATGCTTCCTTGATGTGTTGGGTAATCGATCTAAGCCAGATACATTCTTGACTTGCTTCATGAATTGCTAATATCTCTGCATGATTTGACGAAGCGGCTATGGTTTGTTTTGTTGAGTGCCATGATATAGCTGTGCCTCCACAAGTAAATAAATAGCTTGTTTGGGATCTGCCTTTATGTGCATCGGATAGAAAGCTTGCATCTGCATATCCAATTAGCTAGTGTCTAGATTCATTTGAATAAAACAAGCCCCTGTCAATTGATCCTTGAAGATATCGTAATACATGTTTAACATCATTCCAATGCCTTCTAGTTCGACAAGAGCTAAACCTTGCTAATAAATTTATGGAAAAAGAAATATCTGGTCGTGTATTGTTAGCAAGATACATTAATGCCCTGATAGCATTGAGATATGGTACTTCAGGACCAAGAAGATCTTCAGCATTTTCATGAGGTCGAAATGGATCCTTATTTACATCAAGTGATCTTACAACCATTGGGGTACTTAATGGATGTGCCTTATCCATGTAAAATTGTTTTAGGAGTTCCTCGGTATAATTTGATTGATGGACAAATATTCCATTTGTCAAGTGCTTAATTTGTAAGCTAGAGAAAATTTTGTCTTGCCAAGATCTTTCATTTCAAATTCCCTCTTTAGTAGTCCAGTTTTTCAAATCTCTTCAACAGATCCAATGATATTTAAATCATCAACATATATTGCAATTATAATAAATTTTAATTCAAATCTTTTTATGAAAACATATGGGCAAATTGGATCATTTTTATACCCATCTTTCCATAAATATTGACTAAGGTGATTGTACCACATATGCCCTGATTGTTTTAATCCGTATAAGGATTTTTTAGTGAACAAATTTCTCAAGAATTTTTATATACTTCGGGCATTTTAAATCCTTTAGGGATTTTCATGTAAATTTCGCTATCTAATGAGCCATATAAGTAGGCTGTAACTACATCCATTAGATGCATATCTAGTTTTCATTTCCTGCAGACTAATAAGATATCTAAGTGTAATTGAATCCACCATGGGAGAATAGGTCTCCATATAGTCAATATCAGGCTTTTGCGAGAACCTTTGTGCTACAAGTCATGCTTTATATCTTTCAATTTCATTTTTCTCATTTCGCTTTCGCACAAAAATATCCCACTGGCTTTACACCTTCAGGTGTTTTGACTATAGGTCCAAAAACTTCACGCTTTCCTAGCGAGGTTAATTCAGCTTGAATTGTGTCTTTCCATTTTGGCCAAGTCATTTCTTTGTCTATATTCTGTGAGATTTTGGTTCATGATCTTCATCATGCTTTATTATTTCAATTGCAACATTATATGCAAAAATGTTGTCGACAACAATATGTTTTCGGTTCCATATTTTTCTTGTAGTGACATAACTTATTGAGATCTCTTCATTTCTATCATTTTCAGGTACCTGACCCTCTTCTAGGGTTTCATCAATAGTTTTGTCTTGGGACTCTTTTTGAGTAGTTGCCTCCGTATTATGACCATCTTCATCAATTGTCCTTTTTCTTTTTCAAGGATTTTTATCTTTGGAACGATTGGTCTACCATGCTTCAAACGTGGCTTACATTCATTTGAACTAATAGGTTGTCCTGGGATGGTAATTCTAATTGGAGCATTTGCAGCTGGTATATGAGATTTTATAATTCTCTTTGGGTTAGTAAATGCATCTCAGTTGATTTGCAACATTTTGCAAATGAATTATCTTTTGTACTTCTAATTCACATTGTCTGGTGCAAGGGTCTAGATGCGATAATGATATTGTTTTCCATGTAATTTCATTTTTTGGCTGCTTATTTTCTCCCTAATGTTGGGAAAATTGTTTCATCAAAATGGCAATCGAAAAATCTTATTGTGAATAAATCACCAGTCATTGATTCAAGATATTTTATGATAGAAGGAGATTCATATCCTACATATATTCCCAATCTTCTTTGTAGTCCCATCTTTGTGCATTGTGGTGGAGCAATTGGAACATATCCTGCACATCCAAAAATTCTAAGATGGGATATATTTGGCTCCTTCCAAAGGCTAACTGATATGGGTAGAATTTGTGGTAACTTGTTGGTCTTATCCATACAAGTTCTACGGCATGTAAGATAGCATGTCCCCATGTGAGATAGGGAGTTTTGTTTTCATAAGTATTGGTCTAGCTATTAATTGGAGGCGTTTAATAAATGATTCTGCTAGACCATTTTGTATGAACATGAGCAACAGGCTCTTCAATTGTTATTCCAGTTGATATACAATAATTGTTAAAAGCTTGGGATCTAAATTCACTAGCGTTATCAAAATGAATTGTTTTGATGGTATAATCTGAAAATTGTGCTCTTAATTTTATTATTTGAGCAAGTAATATGGCAAATACCAAGTTATGAGTTGATAATAAACATACATGTGACTATCTTGATAATGCATCTATTAAAACCATATAACATTTAAATGGTCCACATGGTGGGTGAATGGGCCCACATATATCACCTTGAATACATTCCAAAATGCAGGTGATTCAATCCCAATTTAAACGGTAATGGTCTTAAAATTAATTTTTCTTGAGAACAAGCAGCACATGAGAATTCTTTGAATTGAAAAATCTTCTGGTTCTTCAAAGGATGTCCAAGTGAATTCTCAATAGCTCTTTGCATCATAATTGAACCAGGATGACCTAATCAATCACACCAAAGGGTAAAAGTATTTTGGTCAGTAAACTTCTGTTTACTCCAGCATAAGTTTCAATTGTGCTAATATTTGTATAGTACAAACTGGAAGATAAATCAGGTAACTTTTCTGATACACATTTCTTACCATTAATAATGGTTGTGATGTGGAGATACTCAATATTCCCTTCATTTATAGTCTCAATATGATATCCATTTTGACGAATATCTTTAAAACTTAGTAAGTTTCGTTGAGACTTACTAGATAATAAAGCACTATTAATAGCAAATTTTGTTCCTCTAGGAGTATTATGTTAGCTCTTCTAAAGCCTTCAATCAATTATGTAGTACCAAAAATTGTACTAACATTTGCTTCTTTCATGATAAGGGAAGTGAAATATATTTTATTTCTAAGTATTGTATGTGTTGTCGCACTATCAATTAGACATACATCTTCTTTGTCGGCATTGGATCTTGATAACGACTTGGAAACATCTATTATTCTTCATAAAAAAAAATATGAACATCAATGAGAATTTATAAATTAAAAGCAATTACAATAATAAGAGTCATATAGGGAGAACAAAGGAAAATAAATAAATAAAAGGAAAATAAAATGGAATGCTAAAAGAAAAATTATTGTTCCTAGTACTAAATTCTCAAAAGAAATCTGCTACATCCAAATGTGTAGTATCCTTCGAGCCTTCTAAATTGATTATGTCATTGAGGTCTGCAAAAACATCATCGATAGGTTTCAAATTTGCCTGAACATCATTTGCCTCAGCTTCATTATTGTGAAGAGTTAGATTGGTCTCAACATTTTTGTTCTTCCCTTTGGTTGAAGCTTGATATAGTTTAACAAAATGTTAAGGAGTATGACAAATACGTGACCAATGACCTTTCATTCCGCATCGATAACAGAAGTTCTCTATGCTTTTTGAAGGATAACTTGAAGCACCTTTATTATTATTCCATTTTTGGTGATGAGAGGGGAAATAACCATTGCGGTTGCTCTAATTTTTATGCCAGTTGCCACGTCTATAGCCACGACCACGACCACGACCGCGACGCGGGTTCCGCACCGATAGGTAGCTACATTCACTTCTGGGAATGGAGGAGAGCCAGTCGGACGGGCTTCATGGTTTTTCATTAGTAGCTCATTGTTTTGTTCAACTACTAAGAGGCATGATATCAATTCAGAGTATTTTTTAAACCCTTTTCATGGTATTGCCTGCAAGAGCACATTTGAGGCATGAAAAGTGGAAAATGTTTTTTCCAACAAGTCCTCATCGGTGATCTTTTAACCACATAATCATAATTGATAACTTATCTTAAAGATTGCTGAGTTGCACTCATTCAGTTTTAAAATCCTGCAATCTCAAGTGCATCCATTCAAAACAAGCTCTAGGCAAAATCACCGTCTTTGGTGATCATATCTTTCTTCAAATTGACCCATAATTCCAATGGATCTTTCATAGTTAAATATTCTGCCTTTAATCCTTCATGAAGGTGATGGCGCATAAAGATCATAGCTTTAGCCTTGTCTTGACTTGATGCTTGTTTTTCTTTAATAGTATCTCCAAGGCCGTTAGCTTCCAAATGTATTTCAGCATCAAGTACCCATGATAAATAGTTGTTTCTAGTTATGTCAATGTAGCAAACTCAAGTTTTGTCAAATTTGACATAGTGTGATCTAATACATAAAACGATAATGAATATTAAAAGTGAATTCAATAGATGGAAAGCAAAAAAAAAAATAACAACAAAAAAAATAATAAAACATGAACTATTGAAAAGTTATTCTTACATTCGCTTCAAATGGAAAATGTAAAGATATTCATTCAAAGGGATGTAATGAATTACCTTAGATTATAGTATTACACGTATATAACACACACTTAAGGTAATACGTTTGGTAAAATTCATTCTCTTAAGGGAATGAATTTTGAAATATTCACTTAGGGAATATACAAATATCTTTATAAGTGAAGAAATAATCCATTCACTTTGGGAATGATTATTTATTTATTTATCTATTTCGGGCATATGTATTATTCGCTTCTGGAATGATTGCCATTCATTTAGGAGTGGTATTGAAAAGAAATAGAAAAATAATAGAAGAAGAATAAATTACAACACAAGATTATAATCAAATTAACAGACAATATAAATATCATATACAAAATCATCTCATGTGTAACCCTCGGTGACAAAGAAGGAAGTGATCAGGTGCAAGAAGGCACGGACAACGAGCGACTCCTAGTAAGGCCTTTAAGCGGAGGGGTACATGAATGAACTGATTACACACCCAAATGAGAAGGATCCTAAACTCTGTAGGTATGGGACTATACAATTAAGGAGGGCTTATATGAATTGATTGGTACTACCTATGCCAACAAAGATGCATCTTCTTCTCGGTAGCCCATCATGAAAGAACTCCCAGTTAAGTGTGCTTGACTTGGATCAATTTTGGGATGGGTGACCTCTTGGGAAGTTTCTCAAGAAGCCTGTGAGTGAGGACAAAGCATGCTCCATGTTGGTTTGTGGGGACAAGTCGTCAATCCATAAAGCGGCGGGATGTCAAATGGTATCGGCCTGCACCTCTCCGAGTGTGGTTCGGGGATGAACCAAGCGGAAGTTGGTGGGCATGTAATGCCCGGGACAAGGCAAGGAGTGATCGCCGTCGAGAAGGCACGGACAAGGAGCCTTTTACCTCCAAGTTGAGGGGTACATGAATGAACCAATTACACACCCGAATGAGAGGGATCCTAAGTCTATATAGGTATGAGACTATAAAGTTAAGGAGGGCTTATATGAATTGATTGATACTACCTATGCCACAAAGATGCATCTTCTTCATAGCCCATCACGAAACAACTCCACAGTTAAGCTTGCTTGACTTGGGGTAATTTTGGGATGGGTGACCTCCTGGGAAGTTTTCCAGGAAGCGTGTGAGTGAGGACAAAGCGCACTGAAAAGACACCTATTGGTTTGTGGGGACAGTTGTCAATCCATAAAGCATCAGGGAATGTTACAAATGGTCTCAAGCCTGCACTTCTCCCGTACGGTGTTGTTCGGGGATGAACCAAGCGGAAGTTGGTGGGCATGTAACGCCTAGTGACGGGCGGGATAATCGTCGGTGCAAGAAGGCATGGACAAGGAGCGGCTCCTGGTAAGGCCTTTAAGCGAGGGGTACATGAATGAACCGATTACA
The DNA here is from genome assembly GCA_030441495.1 of Dalbergia oliveri. Taxonomy (NCBI): domain Eukaryota; kingdom Viridiplantae; phylum Streptophyta; class Magnoliopsida; order Fabales; family Fabaceae; genus Dalbergia; species Dalbergia oliveri. The sequence goes on from JAMLFY010000084.1 coordinate 43,640, forward strand.
TACCCAAATGAGAGGGATCCTAGACTGTGTAGGTATGGGACTATGTTAAGGGGAGCTTATATGAATTGATCGGTACCACCTATGCCAACAAAGATGCATTTTCTTTTTGGTAGCCCATCACAAAAGAACTCCAAATTAAGTGTGCTTGACTTGGAGCAATTTTGGGATGGGTGACCTCCTGGGAAGTTTTCTTAAGAAGCATGTGATTGAGGACAAAGCACGCTGAAAAGACGTGCTAGTTTTTGGGGACAAGTCGTTAATCCATGAAGCAGCAGGGATGTTACAAATGGTATCAAGCCTACACCTCTCCAGTATAGTGTGGTTTGGGGACGAACCAAGCGGAAGCTAGTGGGCATATAACGCCTGGGGACGAGGTAGGAAGTGATCGCCAATGCGAGAAGGCACGGACAAGGAATGACTCCTGCCTCCAAGCGAAGGGGTACATGAATGAACCGATTACACACCCGAATGAGAGGGATCCTAGTCTGTATAGGTATGGGACTATACAGTTATGGAGGGCTTATATGAATTGATTGGTACTACCTATGCCACAAAGATGCATCTTCTTTTCGGTAGCCCATCACAAAAGAACTCCACAATTAAGCATGCTTGACTTGGGATAATTTTGGGATGGGTGACCTCCTGGGAAGTTTTCCTAGGAAGCGTGTGAGTGAGGACAAAGCGCTGAAAAGACCCGTGTTGGTTTGTGGGAACAATCATCAATCCATAAAACAAGCTAGATGTTACATCATGCAAATAATAACATATTATTTCAAAATTAAAATAATATACTATTCATTTAATGTAGACATAAAAGTCCATTGATGATTTGCAAATCAACATCCTACTGGTAACGTAACGTAAAGTAGTGTAAATAAATTTAAGAAAGTTATTACTAATTAATAGGTTGATTTATATAGATAATCTAAAAGGGGAAAATTAATTAAATGATTGAAAAAAAATGTTTAGATTACGTGATATATGTAAGGAAATAATGAGATATCCTGTGATAGTGCATTAACATATTATTGGCAATTCATATATTTGAAAGGCATAATGAAAGGACAAAGGTAAGAGGTTCGTCAATGGCCTTCATCTTATTAGCAATTCATATTGCAAAGGCCTTAATCTTGTAAGTAAAACTATGTTGCCTTCAGTTTCTTATAAAGTGACTTGATTCATGACTGTATAATGAAAGGACGAAGGTCGTAGGTTCGTCAATGGAAAAAAGATGAAGGTCGCAACATTGATAACGTGTAATAAAAAAAATTATACTAACAAAAAAACTCGAAGGATAAAGGATCTAAAAATTGAATATAAAACACCTATGATATTGTGTCCAACTGCTTAAAGCCAATAAGGATTAAGGACTTTGGCAAGGCAAAGTAATATATTGGCATCCGCACATCATTGCACATAACCACCCCCAAGTGATATGAGGAGTAATTATCATATACTTTATTGAAAGAACAAGAACGAAGGATCACCTTATTATGGAAAAAAAATTGCAGATTCGTGCTGATAACGTATTATAAAATGGTAGGTTGAAGAAGGGAGAAATAGTGATCAGAAAAATGAGAGAGAATTTTTGTAACGCCCAATTTTTCTTTTTGAGTACAAATGACCGAAATGCCCTGAGGTCATTTTTATAAAATTTGATCCGACTGGCACTCCTCAATAGGTCAACTCAATGTTTCAAGGGGATTATATTGTTATGTTTGATATCAGAGGTGAAAATCTCGTTTTCGAACTTTCGGCTCAAAATGACCAAAATACCCTTGCAGTGTTCCACAGGGTAAAGGTGCCGTTTGAGCCGAAACTTTCAGGAAGTTTGGAATGATGTTTATGAGTGGTCTTTGATGTTAGAGGCAGGAAGGTCCAACAGGTTTAGTGCAAAATTACCATTTTGCCTCTAGAACGTGTACATGAGCCTAATGACGTAATTAAGCAAACCTAAGCAATATTAGGCTCTAATCAAAGATTAATTTATTTCGATAATTAATCTAGAGTTAAAATAATTTATTAAGGTTAATTAGGCCTAAGATTGCTTGGTTAAACTCTAATTACATCTTGATTGATTATTTAAACTCTAATTACATCTTTGATTCAAGATTCCTAGTCATGGAATCTTGAATAGTGTTTTCTTTCTCCAATTCCTTAAATTAAGGAATTGTGCTCATGCCTTCATTTGACTAAAAAAATGATTTTAATTGGTTAATCTAGTAAGATCACTCCCCTAATCAAGTCTTGGCAACCTTAATTAGCCATTACCTCACCTAAACACTTTCTTACAAACTCCTAATTAAAACCTTAATCAAAGAAACACCTAAACACATCACTAAACCACAATTACATGAACAAATCATCCTCCTCCCCTGGCTGAAAGCTGGCCGAATGCATACCCTTGCATTTGTGTCACATGTTGATTTTGTTTCACTCAAAGACCATACCTCAAGCCATGCTTTGAACCATACCTAGCCATGCTTTCAACCATGCCTTTGAATGACAAGTTTTTGAAGATATTTTCCTCCCCTTTGGCCATGAAGAACCGTCAGCCATCCTCCCCCAAATCAGCCTTCATTGTGTCATTTTTCTATAAATACCAAGCCTTGAAGAACTTGGTTACACTTTAAAAGCTTTGCCAAGTTTAGTTTCCTTGCATTTTCTCTCTTTTTCTCTCAAAGTTCTCTTCATCTTACTCTTCTTCCTCCTCCCTCAAAGAAAACTTTCCACCACCACAATCCACCACAAACAACCATAAACCACAACTCCCTCACCTCAAACCACCTCTTAAACATTCAAACTTTCCATTTCCAAGCTTACAACCTCAAGGAAAATTCATCCTCCTTGAGTTCTCCCTTGGCCGAACCTATATCCTCATCCAAGAGAAGATTTTTGTCTTCTCATTTCTTTGAAGACTCAAGCTTTCCTTCATTTCTTTCAAGACTTTCTTTAGGTAGGGGTTTTGTTTCAAAGTTTTACTTGTTTTCTTCAAGAAAGGTTCTAGTTTTCTCTTCGTTTTTCAAGCCTTTCCTCCTCTTTTTCTTTTTTTGGCCTTGGAGCCTTTTCATGAGTAAAACTTTGGCTTGATGATGAGGTTTCAAGATAATGGTATTGTGATGCCATGTGAGAACCTCTAAAGCTTGAAAAACTTGGTCTTGGACCATATATGCTTTTGGTTTCTTTTCCTTTTTCTTTGTTCAAGTTTCGGTTTTTCCTTTCCTTTCCCTTGCCAAAGTTTTGGTTTTCTTTCCTTCCCTTGAATAAAGTTTGATAAAAAAATGTTGAGTAGATCACTAAAAGTTTTGTTAAGAAAATGAATCCTATGTTTTCAAAGAGCTCTAAGCTTACCCTTGCCAACCTTAAAGTTGGTCGGCCGTTCTAAGAGTTTACTCTAGATTGAAGCCCATAAGCAATAAAATAAAGAATATGATTAGTTCTTTGTATGCTTGTTTAGATAAAGTGTTGAGTTTGGTGTCCATTTTCTTGAGCTTGATGATGAAGTTCAAAACCAAAGGCTTCTTTGAAGACTTGGTGCTAAGAACTCTAAAGCTCACTTTATGTTGTTAAGATACATATTGGTTTAAGGTTATAATGTTCCTCTAAAGTCTTGTAAGAGCTCTAGCTAAGATAAAATGAGTTGCATACATGTTTATGTTTATGCCTTGCATAGCATGTTTACTTTGATGCCATCACTAAGCTCTCAAGAATAACTAAATGAACTTGCATTATCATGTTTAAATTTCCAAGCTTGCATTTCATGTTTATATTTCAAGTTATCACTTAATCTTTAAAGATAATAATGAGGTTGCATCTCATATTTATTTTATGCTCTCACTTTATTTTCTAATGAAGAGTAAAATAAGTGCATAGCATGTTTAAGTTTATGCCATCACTTAAATATCCTAGAGCTCAAAGACTTGCCCAAGTATCACAAGTAAAGTTTTAGAAAATGGAGGCATTTCAAGAATGCCATTTCAGCCTTGTGATGATGATGATGGACTTGGATGAGTTCATCTAATCATAAGTGCCCATAGCCTATGTCTTGGAATTTTTCTAAGCTTAGGTGAGCTTAAAGAACATTGTGAACAAGATTTTGTGTTTTAAATCTAATGCATGAACTAAATATTTTAGCTACTGACCTTACCCATTTTTGTATGATTTTAATGAGAGGAATTGGTTTCTAAAAGAGTTTTGAGTTCCTAAAATTATTCCAAGAGAAAACTAGCAACTTATATGCATTTAAATCATGAGATTATGTGATTATATGATGCTTGTATTTTCAGTTCTGCCTTGTGCACTTGGCCACTGTATAAATTCTATGGTGTTAAAATGTGTAAAATTATATTTTGAGTGAAGCAAGGATCGATTTAGGGAAGTTAGGAAAGAACAAGTAACTAAAAAGGACTTAAGATGAGAATTCTAGAACACTTAGAGGCACAAATTGTAATTCTGTTCCAGCATAAATGGACTTAAGAAAAATGGTTTATAATTAGTGGATATGTGTAGGAATCCTCATAATTGGTTTAGGAGTTGATTGTGAAGCCTTAGGCGAAGACGGAACTTAGAAAGGGTGAAAGACAAAGATTCTAGGACCCCGTAATCACATGATAATTTTCTGCCCAAAGTGATGTAGTGCTGTTTGGTTATGTTAGTGAGCATAAACATTAGAGGAAATTATAGGTAATGATCCCTTAGGTGAAATAAAGATCCATAATGAAAGTTAGGATAATTAGAATATAAGTTTAAGATCCGTAAAGGCCAAAGCATAAGACACCATGAGATAGAAGGTGTGATGTGAGAATGAGACCGAGTGGGTATACTGATGAATGTGAATATGTTAATACCATGAACATGAGATTATATGTGTATTTGTGACATGTTGTTGTGATGATGTGGTATGCTATGCTTAAGATGCATGAGAATGCGAAATATGAACGAGTTAGGAGGGTATGCTCCTGATTAAGAGATTTATTTGATTGAGAAATTTCATGAGAACAACATGTGTGATTTGAGTTATATGGCATGACTCAAATTTGAGGAAATTCGGAGTGTAGTTATAACACCCTAATAATTAACCGATACACCTAGGTTGTATCTGATTAATTACTAGACTTTACTCTTTGCTTAGTTCTTTCATCATACTTTGAAAATACTTAGTGAAATTACGAGCCATTTTTTTTTAAAACATAATTGAAAACGTGAGCCGCACATAACGTGAACAATAATCGAAATAAAGCGAATAACGTGCAGATATAGCATGAAAAACACATCATATTGGCTCTATCATATAACATCCATAATTACATAACACATATATAGTTTGCCTACCAACAGAATAAGACTAGGTGTAGGCAATCTAACTAAACATAAATAATATATGGATGGAAGGACATCCATTAATGGCACCTAGTAATAACACTCCAAGGATAGGGATAGATATCTGAAATATATGAGTGAAACTAGCAGGATCAAGTTTAGCTACCCGGTGAAGGCCTCAATGTGATTCATGAACGCTTCCTTCCTTTTGAAGATGAGATGGAAAGAAAAATAGAGGGAGTGAGAAACTTATAAAAAGAATCTCAGTAGGGTACTCACCTCATGATGCATTGTTCATCATCATCGTCCCAGGAACCTCGGGGTTATTATGAAATAGTGAGCATGCTAAGATTGATTTATTAAGTTCAAAAATATACTTTACCGAGGTTTGGTTTTAATCATGCGTCTTATAATGCATCATAAACTTAGCATGTCATGTATATAATGAACTTTTCCTTTCATATATAATAACATAGTTATGCATAAAATAACATCATATTCCTCATCATCATTTTATAATACTATGCATAGCAGAACATCATATTTCTCATCATCATCTCATAAATACTATGCATAGCAGAACATCATATTCACATAATGCATTTACTTAGTTTCTTAGGTGACTTAAAGTTACTTTCATCATCATTTTCCTGGGCCACCCTATACTCCACCCTTTTGGGAGTAATCTAGGTTATGAGCTCATACCTTACTAGTCGTCACTAGCATATACTTATCCCTTTTGATAAGTTAAAATCCCGACTCTACCCTTTTGAGAGAACGCTGGGGGCAAGAATCACCTTTTCACCACCTATAGTCTGATGGGTCTAAAGGATCATTTTCTCATGATCACCTTTTCACCACCTATAGTCTGATGGGTCCAAAGGATCATTTCCTCATAAGTTTAAGTCACCATTAAGTCTTAGCATGTTATATCATAATCATCAAGATGCATGAACATTCTCATTGTTTGCAATAGCAACTATAACATGCAATCCATGAAATCATTCAATAATATCAAATTCTCAGTAGGTATTACATCATCATATAAGACATTCCAAAGCATCAAAAGATGTCATCTAAAATTCTTACAGGAAAGCTCCCTTAAATAACCGAACTCTAAAATTGGGTAACATTAATTATCAAACTAATTACTTATGCATCTAAGGGATTTATTACCATCAATTATAAGCCTTAAGAACATTATTAGACTATATGGGGTAGCATCAAAGTAAGTTCTTAAGGTTTTACTGTAGAAGTTACGTTTTTAACCTTTTCTCGTTACGGCTTTCCCTATGATGCTAAAATTAATTACTAAACCAATTATGAATCATTGTCCCTTATCTAAACATAATAAAATCTGGTTCTTAAGGCCACTAAAGGTTCTGGACAGAATGCATAAATTTCATTCTCTAGAGTCCTAGAAATCTTGCTTTTACGGTTTTGTAGGAAGCTAGTTTTATTTCTAACATGCATAGAATCATTCCTTTAGCAATAAACCATAATTATCACAACTTCAAACATATTAAACCATCATCATACAGTAGTACTATCTCAGATTAGTGGCCGAATCATGAACCTCATATAATTGCTTGAAGTCACATTTCAAGTACACATGTGATACTGGTTTCCGTAAAATATTTGTAAAACCTCAAAACTCCTTTAGAAACTAATTCTTTTTGTTAAAATTGAAAGAAGTCATAGGACTTTAGGCCTTCCTTAATCATGAGGCCGTTTTATACATTGAAAGAATGTTCATGATTAAAATTTTCACTTAAGATAAAAGGAGCAAGTCTTGAGCTTTAGAGATTTAGTGATAACTAGAATTATAAACATGCTATGCAACCTCATTTTAATCTTGTCTTTATAAGGTGATAACTTGGAATTATAAACATGATATGCAAGAAACTGGAGCGGTGGTAGTCCGCATTGGACCAAGTGGAGGGAAAAGAGAATCTTAAGAAACAAAACGCGTAGTGCACATTGGACGGTGAAGGGAAAGAGAATTCTTATTACATCTTATTAAGCTCCAAACTCAAGACTTTTTAAAGAATGAATTCTTTGACTCCCATAATCTTAAGGAAGCTTTAGAGTTTTTATTACCATGGTTCCAACTTTGCTTGTGATACTTGGGCAAGTCTTTGAACTCTAGGATCTTTAAGTGATGACATAAAATAAACATGTCATGCGTTGATTCTTTTAGCCATTATAAAATAAAGTGAGAGCATAAAATAAATATGAGATGCATCTTCTTTATTATCTTTGAAGATTAAGTGACAACTTGAAACATAAACATGAAATGCAAGCTTGGAAATTTAAACATGAATATGCAAGTTCATTTATTCATTCTTGAGAATTTAGTGATGACATAGAAAGTAAACATGGTTATGCAAGGCATAAACTTAAACATGGATGCAAGTTCATTTTATTTCTTTACTAGAGCTCCTCCAAGACTTTAGAGAAATATAAATTCAACCCAATATATCTTAGCAAGACAAAGTGAAAAATACATCTTTCAAGTTCTAAACTCAAGATCTTTATTTTTACATCATAAAAATGTCATTCTTTAAAGTTTTGCATCAAGTGGAATTTTCAAGCTTTAGAGGCCTAACTTGTGATGGATTTACAACCAACACTCAAGGTCCTCATCATCAAGCTATCATCATATCCCCATATAGGCCTTATGGCCGAAATATTAAAAGAAAGAAAGAAGAAAACCAATTAGAAAAGCTAGAGAAAGTTCATGAAATCATCATTTTGAACCAAGAACAACACTTAGCAAAACATAGAAATAAGCTTAAAGACAACTCCCTACCTAATTTGGTTTGAAGGAAAGGAAGAGAACTTGGTTTCTTTGAGTGAAATGAAACAAAATCTCCTTGAAAAGTTGAAGAAAGAATTTCGGCCAAGGGGAAGGAAGAAAGAAAGTTTTTGAGCTTTGGAAAAACTTGAAATTGTGCAATTATGAGCAAGGCTTCTAAGACTCCTTAAGCATGCCTATTTATAGAGATTTTGGAGCTCATGAATGGACAAATGGAGGAGGCATGGGTGGCTGATTTTGAGGGGGAACAAAGGGAGGAAATTCATATTTTTGTTTAAGGCATGTTTTATGCCATGTTTTAGGGAATTTTTTTGTTTTTTTCTTTACATGAAGCTTTGTGCCAAATTTGCCAAGTAATCTAATGCATGGAGGCCATATAATTTCGTGCATTACAGCCCAAGGAGGAGGAAATTTGTGTGTTCCATGTATTATTTAGGTGTAGGTAAGGTATTCTTGCAAATTAGAGAATTTGCAATTAAGGGCTTAGGTGAATTAGTAAGCAATTTGGGTGTTTTTAAGCAATTTGGGTGTTTTTAAGCAATTTCAGGTTCTAATCAATTTAAATAAATAATTTTGACTCTAGATTAATAATTAGAATCTAATAACCTTTAATTTGAGCCTAATATTGCTTAGGTTTCGCTATACGAATAAAAAATCTCAAAATTTGCAAACACAAAGACGGGGCAAAATCGTAATTTCACTCAAAATTTCCGGGGCCATCCGAACTTAACCAATGGCCAATCATAGTTTAAAAACTCCTTTTAAAACATTTTAGTGAGGTTCGGGTTAAGTCAACACGCAAATTGGAGTTAAAATGCCGCATGGGCGTTTTGGTCATTTCGCGTCAAAACTCAAAATTGAGATTCTTCTCCTCTATTAACACACATAACACAAACAATCCCCTATTATCCTCAGAACATCCCCTGAGGATGGGGGCCTACGATCCTCATTTTCTGAGTAAAATAACCTCAGGGACATTTTGGTCATTTTACACGTACAAAAATTCGAGGCTTGCGACTTCAGGAATCGCTCATAACCTCTCTTCTAATGTTATATTGCTCTATTGAGGATTGTTTAGTATTGAATTTATATAAGAATTACCTAGGGTAATTCGGTAATTTCTAAATGACAGTAAAAGTTGGGGCGTTAGTAGTCGTTATGCTACCGAATTTCCAACAAATTTGAGGGACTTAAAGAAAGTTTGAAAAGAAAGATTTTTATATGTGACATGCCGAGACGCATTTCTCCTGCTACGGCGGGAGGGGAAACGTGGGGGGTATGGTCGGAGCCATATCGAAGCGGACAATGTCACTGGTCTTAACCAGATGATGCGTTTCGCAGCGATGTACTTCTCCTGCTACGGTGAGAGGTAAAACCGTGAGGGCATCGACATTAGCTTGCCAAAGCGAACAAAGTCACTGGTCTTAACCATTGATGCGTTTTGGAGAACGAAGAAAGTCCCATGAAGGGTGATTCCTTAGGTCCCTACCAGAACTCGGAGTCGGGATTATTATTTTTATGATTATGATACGCTTATCAAGAGGATAAGTAAGAACTAGTGACGACTAGTTAAGGTATGAGCTCATAGCCTAGTATTAGGGTCGGTTACTATTTTTACATATCATGATGTCACAAGTTTGAGAAATGAGAAAAGATGTGAAGAATTTTGCTTATGAAAGAGAGAAGTTGATTATGAGAAAGTACATGCCACTTATATGAGAATTGGTTATTGATGAGATGCTTTATTTATTTGCTATAGAGTATTGCCAAGCATTCATGTTCTACTATGTTGCATACATGCATTAAGATTCATCATAAAAGACATGGACCTTGGATAATTACTTTTATGAAAACTTATAATAAACCTTTGCATGTTTAACCTTTTCATAATAAACCCAAGGTTCCTGGGGACGTGAACGATGACACTAGGATAGAGGATTCCTTCCTGAAATTCTTTAGCAAGATTCTCACCCACCTCTCTTTGTTTCTCTTTCCGTTATGTCTCTAGACCACGATGGCTTCGTTCGTGATCTTCGTTGACATACCGATATGGGAAGTGCACTACGATCCAGATCATCAAGTCTTACCATTTTGAGGGTCGTTGTGCCGCGCGCATTTTGCATGTATGGGATGCCCGTTTGCATTCCCGGTCTCCAGCTTTTTACCCCGACCTCTCCCTACGATGATCATTTGATCTTCGAGAGGACACGCCCGTGACGGGCGGACTCGTCGTGCCCGCCCTCGGCTTCGGCGGTGCCCGGCTCTCAGAGTACGTTCCTCGCCTGAGGCATTTAAAGACGAACAGTAGAAGGATACCCCTACTCATGTCTTTTTGGAGGGATCTGCCCTATAGTTCCCATGGACATTGGGAGGGGCAGCGAGGATACGGTGACGCAGCGGAGGCTAGCTTGACACAGGAGATGCGCCCACATCGAGGAGGTCATCTCCGTCCACCTTCCGTTTGCACACACACGGGAGCTTGCACAATTCATTGGGTATGTACCTTCGAGGGACGAGGAGCAGCGTCATCAGTAGTTTGAGGGATGGGATAGCCATGGCTTGGGATCGATCTTTTGGGGCTTTCCATGTATTCACCATTTATGTAACGCCCGATTTTTTGTTTGAGTACAAATGACCGAAATGCCCTATGGTCATTTTTCCCGAATTCGAGGGTAGTGACCCGGCACTCCTTGAATGGGACAACTCAATGTTTGAAGGGGATTATATCTGTTATGCTTGATATCGAGGTGAAAATCTCGTTTTTTGAACTTTCGGCTCAAAATGACCAAAATACCCCTGATGTGTTCTACACGGGTAAAGGTGCCGTTTAGAAACTTTTCAGGAAGTTTGGAATGATGTTTAGGAGTGGTATTTGATGTTTAGTTGAGCCGGTAGGTCCGAGCACTTTAGTGCAAAATTACCATTTTGCCCCTAGAACGTGTATAGTGAGCCTAATGACGTAATTAAGCAAACCTAAGCAATATTAGGCTCTAATCGAAGATTAATTTATTTCTATAATTAATCTAGAGTCAAAATAATTTATTAAGGTTAATTAGGACCTAAGATTGCTTAGTTAAACTCTAATTACATTCTTTAATTCAAGATTCCTAGTCATGGAATCTTGAATAGTATTTCTCTCTCCAATTCCTTAAATTAAGGAATTGTGCCCATACCTCATTTGACCAAAAGAATGATTTTAAATTGTTAATCTAGCAAGATCACCTTCCTAATCAAGTCTTGACAACCTTAATTAGCCATTACCTCACCTAAACACTTTCTTACAAACTCCTAATCAAAACCTTAATCAAAGAAACACCTAAACACATCACTAAACCACAATTACATGAACAATTTCTCTTCCTCCCTTGGCTGGAAATCTGGCCGAATTCTCACCCAAGAAAAGTGTCACATGTTGATTTTTGCTTCACTCAAAGACCATACCTCAAGCCATACTTGAAGCCATACCTCACCATGCTTTGCCCATACTCACAACCATACCAATCAAGAGATATTTTCCTTCCCCTTTGGCCATGAAGACCGTTGGCCATCCTCCCTCCAATCAGCCTCCATTGTGTTAATTTTCTATAAATACCAAGCCTTGAAGAACCTTGTTACACTTTAGATCATTTGCTAAGTTTAGCTTTCTTGCACTTTCTCTCATTTTCTCTCAAATTTCTCTTCATCTTGCTCTTCTTCTTCTTCCCTCAAAGAAACATTCCACCACCACAAACAACCATAAACCACCACTCCCTCACCTCAAACCATCTCTTAAACACTCAAACTTTCCATTTCCAAGCTTACAACCTCAAGGAAAATTCATCTTCCTTGACTTTCCCCTTGGCCGAATCCTCCTCCTCCAAGAGAAGATTTTGTCTTCTCATTTCTTCAAGGATCAAGCTTTCTTTCATCCTTTTCAAAGACTTCCTTAGGTAGGGGTTTGTTTTTAAAGTTTTACTTGTTTTCTTTGAGAAAGTTCTAGTTTTCTCTTGGTTCAAAACTCTTTTTCTCTTCTTTTTCCTTTTCGGCCATGAGGCCTTTTCATGAGAAAAAATTTAGCTTGATGATGAGGTTTCAAGATAATGGTCTTGTGATGCCATGTGAGAAACCTCTAAAGCTTGAAACAACTTGGTCTTGGACCATACATGCTTGTGTTTTCTTTCCTTTTTCTTGTTTATGTTTTCGGTTTCTCCTCCTTTTCCCTTGAATGGTTTTGGTTTCCTTTTCCTTTGTTTGAACAAAGTTTGTTAAAAATGTTAAGTAGATCACAAAAGTTTTGTTAAGAAAATTAATCCTATGTTTTCAAAGAGCTCTAAGCTTACCCTTGCCAACCTTAAAGTTGGTCGGCCGTTCTAAGAGTTTTACTCTAGATTGAAGCCCATGAGCAATAAAATAAAGAATATGACTTAGTTTTTGTATTTTGTTTAGACAAAGTGTTGAGCTTTGTGTCCATTTTCTTGAGCTTGATGATGAAGTTCAAAACCAAAGGCTTCTTTGAAGACTTGGTGCTAAGAACTCTAAAGCTCACTTTATGTTGTTAAGATACATATTGGGTTAAGGTTATGATGTTCCTTTAAAGTCTTGTAAGAGCTCTAGTTAAGATAAAATGAGTTGCATTCATGTTTATGTTTATGCCTTGCATAGCATGTTTATTTTGATGCCATCACTAAGCTCTCAAGAATAATTAAATGAACTTGCATTATCATGTTTAAATTTCCAAGCTTGCATTTCATGTTTATATTTCAAGTCATCACTTAATCTTTAAAGATAATAATGAGGTTGCATCTCATATTTATTTTATGCTCTCACTTTATTTTCTAATGAAAAGTAAAATAAGTGCATAGCATGTTTAAGTTTATGCCATCACTTAAATATCCTAGAGCTCAAAGACTTGCCCAAGTATCTTACATAAAGTTTTAGAAAATGGAGGCATTTCAAGAATGCCATTTCGGCCTTGTGATGATGATGATGGACTTGGATGAGTTCATCTAATCATAAGTGCCCATAGTCTAAGTCTTGGAATTTTTCTAAGCTTAGGTGTACTCAAGGAATTTATGAACAAAGTTTTATGTTTTAAATCTATTCCTTGAGCTAAATAATTTAGCTACTGACCTTACCCATTTTTATATGATTTCAATGAGATTAATTGGTTTCTAAAAGAGTTTTGAGTTCCTAAAATGATTCCAAGAGAAACTAGCAACTTATATGCATTTAAATCATGAGATTATGTGATTATATGATGCATGTATTTTTGGTTCTGCCTTATGCAATTGGCCACTGTATAAATTCTGTTTTATGGTGTTAAAATGTGTAAAATTATGTTTGAGTGAAGCAAGGAACGATTTAGGGAAGTTAGGAAAGAACAAGTAACTAGAAAGGACTTAAAATGTGAATTCTAGAACACTTAGATGCACAAATTGTAAATTCTGTTCCAGCATAATTGGATTTAAGAAAAATGGTTTATAATTAGTGGATACATGTAGGAATCCCTCATAATTGGTTTAGGAGTTAATTATAGAGCCTTAGGCGAAGACGGAACTTAGAAAGGGTCAAAGACGGAGATTCTAGGACCCGTAATCATAAGACAAAATTCTGCCCAAAGTGATGATGTGCTGTTTGGTTATGTTAGTGAGCATAAACATTAGAGAAAATTATAGGTAATGATCCCTTAGGTGTAATGAAAATCCATAATGAAAGTTAGAATCATTAGAACTTAAGTTTAAGACCCGTAAGGCCAAAGCATAAGACACCATGAGATAGAAGGTGTGATGTGAGAATGAGACCGAGTGGGTATACTCATGATGATGTGAATATGCTATTACCATGAACATGAGACTATATGTGTATTTGTGGCATGTTGTTGTGATGATGTGGTATGCTATGCTTGAGATGCATGAGAATGCGGAATATGAATGAGTTAGGAAGGTATGCTCCTATAAATTAGAGATTTATTTGATTGAGAAAGTTTCATGAGAACAATATGTGTGATTGAGTTATGTGGCATGACTCAAATTTGAGGAAATTCGGAGTGTAGTTGTTATGCCAAATTTCCTCAAATTTGAGGGACTTGAGAAAGTTTTGAAAAGAAAGATTTTTATATGTGACATGCCGAGACGCATTTCTCCTGCTAAGAAGAAAAAGGAAACCCGGGGGGTATGGTCGTGGAGCCATACCAAAGCGGACAATGTCACTAGTCTTAACCAGATGATGCATTTCGAGGCAGATGTACTTCTCCTGCTACGGTGAGGAGAAGGTAAAACGTGAGGGCATCGACATTAGCCTGCCAAAGCGGACAAAGTCACTGGTCTTAACTAGTTGATGCATTTCAGAAGAAGGAAGAAAGTCCCATGATGGGTGATTCCTTAGGTCCCCACGTACTGGGAGTCGGGATTGTTATTTTTATGATTATGATTTGCTTATCAAGAAGATAAGTAAGAACTAGTGACGACTAGTTAAGGTATGAGCTCATAGCCTAGTATTGGGGTCGGTTATTATTGTTTTAAAGATCATGATGTCACAAGTTTGAGAAATGAAAAAAGATGAGAAGTATCTTGCTTATGAAAGCGAAAGGTTGATCATGAGAAGTTACATGCCACTTATATGTGATTTAATTGTTGATGATATGTTTTATTGTTGCTAAGTATTGCCATGCATTCATGTCTGCTATGCTGCATACATGCATTAAGATTCATCATAAAAGACATGGACCTTGGATAATTACCTTTATGAAAACCTCATAATGAACCTTTGCATGTTTAACCTTTTTATAATAAACCCAAGGTTCCTGGGACGTAAACGATGACACTAGGATAGAGGGTTCCTCCTGAGATTCTTTAGCAAGATTCTCACCCCTCTCTTTGTTTCTCTTTCCGTTACGTTTCCAAACTACGATGGCATCGTTCGTGATTTTTGTTGATGCGCCCATGTGGGAGGTGCACTATGATCCAGATCATCAGTCCTATAATTTTGAGGGTCGTTGTGCCGTGTGCATTTTTGCATACATGGGATGCCCATTTGCTTTCCTGGTCTTGGCTTTCGTTTCACCCGACCTCTCCCTACGACGATGATTGGATCTTTGAAGGGTGCGACCCTGACAAGAGAACGTCGCCCCCATCCTTCATCTTCGGCAGTGTGGTTACCCCGAGTACGTCCCTCGCTCGAGGCATTCAGAGACCGATCCATCGGAGGATACCCCTACTCATCCCTTTTGGAAAGGTTTGCCCCTCAGTTCCCATGGACATCAGGGAGGGGCAGTGAGGATACGGTGACGCAGCGGAGGCTAGCTCGACGCGGAGATGCGCCCACGCCGAAGAGGTCATGTCCGTCCACCTTTTCATTTACACACACCCGAGGAGCTTGCACAGTTCATTGGGTATGTACCTTCGAGGGACGAGGCAGCGTCATCAGGTAGTTTGAAGGAGGGGATAGTCATAGCTTGGGATCGATCTTTTGGGGCTTTCCATGTATTCGCTGTTTTGTTTCTTATTTCCTTTCCTATATTTTACGTTTCCTACCTGTAAGCTTTGCCCACTTATATGGGTATGACTTTATGCATTTATATTTCCATGGATGTACTAAACTATGGTAATTAATATTATGATGGATGTTTTTATAATTGAGGTGTTCTTTAATGCCTTTGTATTGCATGATTTATTTACTCTTGCTTTACATTTTGCTTATGTTGTACGCGATGGCTCGCACTTTGTTTTACGTACTCCATTTCAAAAAAAAAAAACTACCCATATTTTCCGCTAAGTAGTTTTACAAACGAGTTTTAAAGGAAGTAATGACTAATAATTAATCTTAATATGTCCTAGGCGTATTGGGTTAAATATTAGGTGTTACAGTTTATGTTTCCTATTTCTTTTCTTGTATTTTCTATTTCCTCTACAATCTCTCCCTCTTATATGGGTATGACTTTATGCTTTCTTATATTTTAGTTGATGTACTAAACTATGATATTTAATATTATGATGGATGTTTTTATGATTGAGGTGTTCTTATTTGCTTTGGTATTGCATGATTTATTTTTCTCTTCTACTTACGTTTCGCTATGTAGTACTCAATGGCTCGCAATTTGTTTTACATATTTCAAAAAAAAAAAACTTTTTACCCGTATTTCCGCTAAGTAGTTTTACAAACGAGTTTTAATCTTAGTAAGTAATAACTAATAATTAATCTTAATACGTCTTAGGCGTGTTGGGTTAAATATTAGGGTGTTACAATTTTTACTGTCTATTGTAATGTTACTATTGGTCTCTATTTATAGGTCTTGAATACAATAGAAATGGAGTGATTACATTAATGGGCAATAAATGAGATCCTAATCAATCATTAAAAATGGTAACGGACATCCATAAAAATAATTTATAACATGAAGAAATTTATAGAACTAGTATAATAAACCTTAGTTCAAAACAAGATATATATTGTATTGAAAAAACCCAGTCTATTGAAGATACCCATACCATCATAAAACTTTTAGATGAAACCTTTATAAACATATTCATAATGGTTATCATTATATTCATATCGGATTAATACAAGTTGCAATAAAACCTTTTGTAAGATTAGGAATAAATACTCTTGTGATTGCAATACTACGAGATCCAAGACTTAGAGAATTTGAAGATCAAGTCCTGGCTATATTAGAGTCTAATGTTCATGATGGTCCTGCTTTTTCAATTGTTATCCAAACTATTCAATGGATCTTTGGAATCCACCTACCAAAACTACTTTAGAATTAAATATCAAAAGTCAGGAAATATAGCTGATGCAAGTGTTACCCATCTGGATGTAATATATATAATCTATCATAAAATTTCAAAAGTATATTATAATTTTAAGGCACTAAATCATCTCCAAAAAATGAAACCTTAATCGTAGAAACAAATCTTTCGAAATCAACAACTCATACTCCAAAAAGATTAAAACATTCTAAAGTAATAGCAAAAATGCCTAATGATTGGAATCTAAAATTGATAATGCCACATAAAAAGATAGAAAATCCCAAAATAGAAACTATAAGCTGAGATATTGAAGGAAACATAAATATTAGGATGAAGGAGGACCAACTCAGGATGAGAAACTTTAAGAAATCACTATATGTTTGACCAATCTCAAAACTCTATAGATAGTAATTTAGACCTTAGAGGAGTTGATTTTACACCCAATATTCCCCAACCAATTTACCAACTAAACATTCCACAACCTACTTATCAAGAGTCCCAAAATAGTAAGTCCCCAAAATATTCACCAACTAGATCCGAAGTCATAAATATGACCTTTTGAAATAAACAAAGAATGGATAAGAAAAGACTTCTTAGCAACAAATAATCAATAAAAAAGAAAATGGTATTTCAAAACTTTTACAAAGCAATAGACATCTGAATATTTACAAGAATTTTATAATTGTCTACATGAATACAAGATTAATCTCCCTTTCTTTTTATGGTTTGAAGAATGGTTCTATAAAAATAAAAACATACAAAACCCCTTTATAAAAAAATAAATAAATACAAATGAATAGTAGGGCAAGCAAGAATGGAAGACTGGAAGGAATGAGTACTTCTTTTGTTCATCCACCCCTATAACAAATAAAAATTAAAGTAAGTAATTTAGAAGTAGATGCCACCCCTTTTAAGATAAATAAAGAAAATAAAGACTTTTATAAAGTTCATGAGCAATTAAACTTTACAAACGAAACATTACATACTATGGCTCAACAACTAGATAGAATAGAAACAAAAGAGGCATCAACATCAAAACCATCAACATTGTCAACATCCTCATCAACTTTTATGAAAACTTATAAAGATTTCTCATTGGATCCTCAAAGACCAGTATATAAATTATTAAATGTCCAAGAATTAAAATCAGCAAAATTAAAATTCTCAAATGAAGTAGTAGTAACTGACATCATGAAAAAGTTAGAAGATTTAACAATCAATATCAATCAAAAGAAAAAGATAAAGCCCCCTTATCAATAAATACCTTAGAACAAGAAAATGATCAGGACATAGCTATTAATAAAATAAAATATGCGAAGACTAGAACATATTATCCTAGGCCTTCCCTAGTAGATGCTCAATATGAAAAAAACGCAAATGGTTGATAACGTATTTCCTGGAGAAGCAATTGTTGAATGGAACATTGATAGAATGAGTGAACAACTCATTTTAGATGTTATGTGTAACAAAATTACTTAAAAATTAATTTGAGCTTTATTAGTAGTAATTTTAAAAATATAACAGTTTAGCAGCGATGAGGGCAGCCCACGGACGTTTTAAAAAAAAAAAATTCGGGTCGAGGTGAATAGTAACCTTGCGGGCCCTATAGGCCTTGGAAAGCCAAAACCCTAGATTTGGGCCAGGAGGTGCCGAAATTAGGAAAACATGGGAATAATGTTAGAAATAGGTGGTAATGATAGTTTTATACTTAGAATTAATTTTCGGGTAATATTGGTTAACAGGTATGACGTTTACCTGTTCGGTGAAATTTCGTGTGCGATTTTTAAACCGAAAGATATTTTAATCATTACAAATGGATAATGTATATCCATTCAAGACAAGTGGAAGGCTAAGATTTAATCTTGTAAAGCAAGATTAAATCCTAACCATCCATATCTTTTTATTATTAGAAAGAAACTATTCTTTGACTACATAAATGCTATCTTTATATTAGGATATATTCAAGCCACCTAACTCCATTATTTGCACTTCTCATTCTCGGCCATCATAGAGGAAGCAGCCAACTCCATTGTTGCTTCACCAAAACCATGGAAAACTTGACTCAAATCTCCATTTTCCTAGCCTAGACTTGATGAAACCACAAACTCCCTTCACCAAACTTATTTTACTCATCATAACCTACAAATATAACCGATTATAATTTGAATCCATCACTTTTCCAACTTTGAGGGCACACAATTTGAGCTTAAAGGAAGGGTTTGGTGTTGTTGGGGAAGCTTTGAAGTGAAGCAAAAGCATTCTAGAGCATCCTTTGGAGTTAAGAGCCACAAATCTCTAAAAGTAGGGTTTTCTTGCCTTTTCTTTTCAAATTTATTCTGTGTGATCTGATTGAGCTAGGTCCAAAATTTCTTGTTATATTGGCTGATATTATGTTGATATTGATGTATGAATTTTGGTGGAGTGTTTGGATGATGTTAAGAATCATTTTTATCAAAAGGAAATTTGGTCTATGCTGGATTTTAGATTTTACATAGCAGCCATTGAACTCGAATTTTCTGGTATATTTGTGGGTATTTTCATGAG
Source organism: Dalbergia oliveri (assembly GCA_030441495.1). NCBI lineage: Eukaryota > Viridiplantae > Streptophyta > Magnoliopsida > Fabales > Fabaceae > Dalbergia > Dalbergia oliveri. Next base: position 63,047 of record JAMLFY010000084.1, read on the forward strand.
CTAAAAAAAATATATGTTGAAGCCAACATCCTAAGCTAGTTCCAAAAATTTTCTTGGTCTCTGATTGTGAATTCTAATGCTCTAAAAAAAATCAGAACCGAAGTGGTTTCTGTGTTCTGGATTAGTGGAACTGAAGCTATGAATTTGTATAATTTTATTAACATAGCAAATGATTGAATTATCCTTTGAAATTTTTACCGGATATTTTAACATCTCGAAGTATACCCCTGATTTTTATTTTGAACTAATACAATCATTTGCTAGGGTTAAAAATTGTGAGAATCTAGTTCTAAACTGAGTATGAGGGTCTTGACCACTAAAATTGTTGAATTTTACTATCATAGTTAGAGAATCTTTTTACCCCGAAATTTTTATGGAGCCTTGTGGACATATTGAAGTATCTCAGGAATTTTCATAGCCTTTAAATTGATTTTTTAATTTGTGAAATAAATCATGCTCCGTAAGTCTGAATTTTGCCAAATGCTGTCTTTGTCCTGGAAATGAATTAAACTCTTGAATTAAAAGTCAAATGATCTTTGGTTCAAGTATGATGTACATGAATGTATGCTAGTGACACTAAAGATTGGTTTGTGAGAAATGAATGAGAATTTCTTGTGACTGGTTGTATATATGAGCTTTAAGCTTGCGTTGGTAAAAAGAATCGTGATAAATGAATGATGTATATATATGTATTGGAAACATTATGACATTCTGAAACTATGCTAACGCATATGGTAATGTGAGCTTGAGGATGATGTATGTACTAAGTAAAGAATGAAGTCCCCTTTAGCTTAAAAAGGGCATGCAAAGGTCCCCTTTAGTCTATAAAGGGCATGGGAAAGGTCCCCTGAATGTGTACAGGGCACGGGAAAGGTCCCCTAAATGTGTAAAGGGCACGGGAGAGGTCCCCTTTAGTCCAAGAAGGGCAAGAAAAGGTCCCCTTCGATGTACCGAGGGCACGTAAAGTTGAAAATGAATTATTATGATGTTGAGTAGTATGACATATGTATACTGAGTGATGGAGTAATTAAAATAAATCCACTTAGGAAGAATGACTTTTGAACTTTGAAATGAACCTTTGATATATGTTGCATGCTCACAATTTTACTAATAAACCAAAGTGGCTGGGACGATAACGATGGCATGAGTTTCATTATATGTTTTGGGGGTGCCCTCCTGAGAATTTTAGAATTCTCACCCTATGTGTTTGTTTCCGTGTCGTCTCCAGGTAAATTCAGAGAATGGTGAAGCCTACAAGAAAGACTGAATTGGAATATCTATAGCTTAGTAGTGGAGACTCGTATATGTTGTATTTAGATATGTACATGTATAAATATAGTAAAGAACAAATGTGTACTAAAGCTCATAGAAGAGCTTCCTTTTGTACTTGACTTGTACTAAATAAATACTTTGTTTCCTTGCTATATATTTTGATAGAACCATGAGTTACTACACGATTCGATTGATTCTACTATAGATAATTAAGAAAGGTCCGCTAATTAACAAGTAACAACTCTTGAGTATGATATCATGGCTTCAGAATAGTGTTGTACTTGGGAGGATGTTACATTATGCAACAAATGACTATGGCCATTCAGCCTTCTCCATAAAAGGAAATTCAAATAAAAGAATACCTATGATGATCATAACAGGATTCATAGGATAATTAAAGGGTTGGTGGGATAATCTTTTAACACAAACAGAAAGACAACATATTTTAAACGCTACAAAACCTAAACCTTACATAAGCACCAATAGAAGATGCAATAACAACATTAATTTATTCAATAATGAAACACTTTATAGGAGATCTGTAAAAATATATAATAGGGCTGCTAAACAATTAATGAATTTGCATTGTCCAATAATGTCTTATTACCGATGGTATAAAGACATGTTCTTATCCAAAGTGTGCATTAGACCTCCTGTTAAGCATATTGGAAAGAACGATTTATTGGGATTTCCAAGATTATTAGGAGAAAAAGTAAAAAATAATATATCTCAACAACATAATGGTGACATTCCTTACGACCATCTAACGTTTGGTCAAATACACTGCAATATAGTTGAAATAGGAATACAAGTTTGTAATGACTTTAAACTTCAAAGTAAGTTAAGACATGAATCTCAAATTAATCGTAATGAGATGGGAACTTTTTGTGATCAATTTGGAATTTTTGGAATAAAAGGTCCAAGTAAAATGCAAAGGAACAAATGTAATATCCTCCCAAGTACAACATCATTCTTAAGTCATGACATCATACTCGAGGATTGTTACTTATAAATTAATAGACCTTTCTTAAATATCTATAGCAAGCTCGATTAATATAATAACTAAGCATAATTCTATTAAAATGTATAACAAAGAAACATAACATTTATTGAATACATAGCTAAGTACAAAAGGAAGCTCTTCTAAGAGCTTTAATACAATACATTCTCTATTACATTTACATACATATATCTCCAACTATATATAAAGTAAAAACATCAACTAGTAAACTACTCCAATCCTGCTTCTCTCCTCAAGGCCACATCATTCTTTGGATCAACCTGGAGGCGACACGAGACACAAAAACACATAGGGGTGAGAATTATACAATTCTCAATAGGACAACTCCCTAATACACAATCATAATATCATCGTCATCACCCTAGCCACTTCGGTTTATTAAGAAAGTGTGAGCATTCAATATATGTATTAAAGGTTCATTTTAAAGTTCAAAAATCATCTTTCCAAAGTGGATTTCTTTTATTATTCAATCACTTAATATACACATGTAATACTACTCAATAGCATAGTATTGCATTCTGAAATATACGTGCCCTCAGGACATCGAAGGGGACTTTTCCATGCCCATAAAAGGGGACTTTCTCGTGCCCATAAAAGGATACTTTTCCGTGCCCATAAAAGAGGACTTTCTCGTGCCCATTAAAGGAGACTTTTTCGTGCCTTTTCATAAAAGGGGACTTTTCATCTACTTAACATATACATCATCATCAAGCTTATATAAGTATCCATTCACAATAAAATTTTCAATCATGTCTCATAAACTAATCTTTTAGGTGGCTAGCATGCATTCACGTACATCATACTTGAACCAAATGTCATTACTTTACCAATTCAAGGTTTGGGTTCATTTCCAACAATTGGGCAGATTTCACATCATTGTATTACAAATTTATTTGCACATCAAACGATCAATTCAGAGGCTATCAAAATTATCTAAGACACTTCAATGTGTCCACAAGGTTCCATAAAAATTTCAGAGCAAAAAGAGTTCTCTAACCATGTTAACAAAATTAGAAAAATTTAGAGGTCAGAAACCCCTTATTTAATCAATAGTCATAGTTCCCAATTTTATTACCCAACCAAATGAACATATCACATCATACACAAATTCACGATTGGTTGGAATTCAATATGTCCTCAACACTTTGTAAAAATTTCAAGCGATAATTCAAACATTTGATATGGTAATAAAATTAGCAAAATTTACAACTTCCATTCCAACATTTCAGGCAACACATAGTTCACTTCAGTTTCTGATTTTTTCAAAGCATTAGGAGCCAAATTAGAACTCAAGAAAATTTGTGGAACTAGCCTAGGATGTTACCTTCAACATATATTTTTTATAGCTCATGAAAATATCCACAATTCACTCAAAAATTCGTGATCAGTAGCTGTCCATACAGAAACCAAAAATCCAGCACATGACTCAAAACTTGTTTTGCCAAAATGGGTTTTCTAACATCATCCAAACACTCCACCAAAATTAATACATCAATATCAACATATTATCAACCAATATAACTAAAAATTTCGGACCAAGATCAATCAGAAATGTTCAAAATAAACTTGGAAGGAAAAGGCTAAAGAAAACCCTACTTTGGTGGCTTTAAGGATCTTGGCTCCAAGGGTGATCCAAGAAGGATTTTGCTCACTTCAAGGCCTCCAAACCAACACCAAACCCTTCCTTATGCAGTAATAGATGAGGTATCAAAGTGAGAAATGGTGAGGAAATGAAATTCCAATTGGTTATTTTGATAGATTATGAGGAGTAAAACAAGTTTTGTGAAAGGATCTTGGTGTTTTAGTGACTTTGAGCTAGGGTTTTGCAAGCTTTGAAGCTTGTCAATGGAGGTTTGGAAGAAAGAGACATGGAGGCTGTATTTTTAGAGATCTTGGCCGAAAATGACAAGGGTGGAGTGATAAGGTTGGTGGTTTTATGTTTATCTTGATATAAATGTAGTATTTATGTAGGTAAAATGTAATTTTCTTTCTTTTTGGAAAAGAAATTATATGAATGGCTAGGATTTGATTGGATAGTCAAAGAATGAATCTTGGCCATCCACTTGGCTCAAGATAAGTGGCTCACTTTAACTTGGGGAACAAGTAGCTTTTTTGGTGTTAAAATCGCAATTGAAATTCCACTAAACAGATGAATATTGGCTCCCAAGTAAAATATAATAAATGAAAGGTAATGATTGAAACTTAATTTTCAAGTTTCAATCCTTGCCATCCACTTGGCATAAAGTGGTTGGCAAAGGTTACTTGACCATCAAGTAACTTGTATGGTGTTAAACTCACATGAAACTTACCAAATGGGTAAAACTACCCAGGTAGTCAAACATTGCCCAAAAATTAATTCTAGTTATAACTTCTCATTCCTTATCATTTCTAACCTTAACCCTCTCTTTTCTCACCTGGGCCTTTCCTGTTCGAAAATCTGGGTTTCGACCATAAACGAGCTTGGGACCCGTAAGATTACTATTCATCCCAGCCCGAATTTTTTTTTACGTCCATTGAGCCATCCTCATCATTACTAAGCTATCAATTTTTGAAATTATAACTAATAAAGCCCAAATTAATTTTTAATAATTTTTAGGGTGTTACACAAAACAATTCATAAAAGGTCCTTTAGAAGAAACAAACGAACCAAACCTACACCTAACAACCTTTCAAAGTCAAAACCTACAGCAAAGAAAACAAACAAAACAAAGAGTCAATTCAAAGGAAAGTGTTACAAGTATGGGAGGATAGGACATTACGCAAAGAATTGTAATGTAACACCTTAATATTTAACTTAACACGTAGGACGTATTTAAATTAATTATTAGTTATTACTCTTTTATTTTCTTTAATTTAAACTCTTGAAAATTGTAATGAAATTATAGGTAACTTTTATTTTTTTTATTTTTTACTTTGAAAACAAAATGTGAGCCACGCATATTAAGTAAAACCCATCGTTTGTCTTGCACATGGAGAGGAGAAATAAAAACTAGTCACATATGTAATACCAATTTTCATTTGGTCTTAATTGTGTGATTAATTAAAATCAACTTGGGTCAAATTAAGAGTGGATTACCTTAACTGATTAATTCCTGATAATTAGCCTTTAGGATTTATTGCCTCTTAATAACTCATTATAATGCATGATTATGTTAATTGTTGTTTTTAATTATTTTAAAGTTTAAAATTTGTGCTTTCTGAAAACTTAGATATTCTCCCAAAGCCCAAATCTCAAGACCTCTCATGAAGATAAAATTTATTTGAGTGATCGGTGTGTGAGGCTTACTAATTCATGGTGAACAATTTAGCATCCAATTCCATTATTCTATTCCATAGCACCATTGTCAATATATATATATATATATATATATATAATAAAAGAAAGGGGGATATAGAAATTCTTTTTTTTCATTATTCACACTTTAACATGGAATAGGAAATCTATCATTAGCCAACATAAGCCCAATCCGTATGGTCCTCAATATTAATAACAGTCCATGTACATGTCCCAAAACAAAAATACAGCCAAAAGGAAAATAATAATAATAATAATAAAATCAATTGAGCCATCTCCACTCCCTAATGAAAAAATGGGCTCTATAATGAAATATTCAACACCTCAGCATCATAGGAGGCAAGTCGTGTGGGTTCTTTCCCAATCCCATGAATAGCATGGAATTAAGGATTAATTATCAAAAACAAGACAGGGGAAACATTAGTATTTGAGCAAGCTATGAACCAGTTTAAAACGAACCAACCTCACCACACTTTCATCATCAGCACTTAGTCCTAAGCTACCACGAGAGTAAAGTTCGAGATCAAGTCAAGGAAAAGTAAGAAATCAAATTCAATTCATCCTGTAGTTTTAGTGCCTCATATGCTAATTGATTTTTTTCAACCAATTTGATTCAGAAATCTATTCCTCATCCTAGTAAACATAGTGTCCTCCAACTATAAACAAACACAAAACCAAAATTCCTTGTCCACAACCAAAATTTTCAAAACCTAGCCAAAAAGGAAAATAATCCTTAGAACTATACTCAAACCAACCATGCAAGATCCATAAATTATAGACCAAAATCAAAAAATCAATATCGCAAGTTTCAACATTACATTCACGGTTAAACCAAACAAAAACAGTTTAACAACCTACAAATGGCACAAATACAGTGAACACAACAACAACACATCAAACATATCATGCAAGATTTTGTCCCAATCCTTCAAATTAAAAATAAGGAAAACGAACATGAAAGCTAAGAAAAGAAAGGAGGTCGTGGCCTTCCTTTGTCGATCCTCTCAACCACGTGGCGCGCCGCGCCATCTCCACACGCCGATGATCCAACACAACCCTCGCCATGTGCACCCTTCCCGCGTGGGGCAGACCTCAGCGAGAAGACCCAGCTTCGCCATGCCTCACGTGCCCCACACCCACCACCTCCAGTACCCCTTCCTCGGCCACAAAAAGCCCCGATAGCTACCACTAGCCCCTCCGCGTGATCGGACCTTCCCCTCTCCCCTGCGATTCCTCCCCTAACACAGTCGCGCTCCAGTGCGCTGTAACATCCTCCCAGTACAACATCATCCTTAAGTCATGACTTTATACTTAAGAGTTGTTACTCATAAATTAGCGGACCTTTCTTAATTATCTATAGCAAGTGAATCGAATCGGGTAATAACTAATTTGTGGTTCTGTTAAATATATATATAACAAATAAACAAAACATTTATTGAATTACAAGTTCGAGTACAAAAGGAAGCTCTTCTATGAGCTTTAATACATATATGTCAACTAATTACGTTTACATACATATAACTCTAACTAAGTCCATAAATAAAAACATCAATTACTAAGCTACCATAATCTCGAACTCTTCACAAGTCAGGAGCCCATTGTTCTCTGGATTAACCTGAAGGCGACACGGGAACACAAAACACATAGGGTAAGAAGTATACAATTCTATAAGGCAACTCCCTAGTTACACAATCATAATGTCATCATCATCGCCCAACCACTTTGGTTTATCAAGAAAATGTGATCATGCAATACATATTAAAACTTCATTTTAAAGTTCTACGATCATCCCTCCGAAGTGGGTTTCTTTTAGCATTCAATCACTTAAAGCATATATCTCATAATGTTCTAACAAATACTAAATCACATGTAACATCCTCCCAAGTGCAATGTCATCATTAAGTAATGACACTATGCTTAGGAGTTGTTACTTATAAATTAGCGGACATTTCTTAGTTGCCTATGGCAAGAATGATAAAGTCGAATAGTAACTAATTTGTAGTTCTATTAAACATATACAACAAATAAACAAAACATTTATTTACTTTATAAGTACAAAAGGAAGCTCTTCCATGAGCTTGAATACATACAAGTTCTCTATTATGTTTACAAACATATACACACCACTAAGTACAATATAATAAAAGCACTAACTACTAAACTACGGCGATCAATTCCTTCATATCAGCTCGTAGTTCTCTTGGTCTACCTGGAGGCGACACAAACAAAAAAAACACATAGGGGTGAGAATTACACAATTTCTAGGAAAACTCCAGTTACACCATCATAATGTCATCGTCATCGCAAGCCACTTTGGTTTATAAGAAAATGTGAGCATGCAATATAAACTAAAGATTCATTTTAAGGTTCTAAAATCATCCATCCGAAGTGGGTAGCTTTTAATAATCAACCACTTAGAATACATATATTAAAAGGTTTTAACAAATAATAAATCATCCCAAGGCAGCCAATCTAGAGTAAGATGAGTATGCATATAATACATGCAGTGAACTTACCTCAATGTGACATGGTTCCACTTATGGCCATAGAAATCAAGTCAATGCATTTCTCTTTTCATTGACATAGGAAAGACTTAGTATACCCAACAGGGTATTTGTCGTGGACAATTCCACAATAAATAATTTATACCAAAGGGTATCTGTAGTGGTTCACACCACACAAGGGAAATAGTCTGCTTATTAGGACAAGCTTAGTCCTATACGTGATCATTGAACTTCATTTTTTCCATTTCTGAATCACGCACAGATCTATTCCTATCCAGACGTCTATCGACTCAAAATATTTAGGGAGGTTCCTCTTCTTGTTTCCTTCCCTTATTCAATCTAAATCTTGTTTCGTTTTGTCCATATATCAAAATATGCACAACTTACGTTCATATATATTCTCAAATGCACGCACAAGCCACATATAGGTACTTCATTCACAATGAAATTTCAATTATGTCTCATAAACCACTCTTTATTTCCCCTAGCATGCATTTATGTGTCACAAGTCATATGGCCAAATAGCTAACATCAAATACTTTGTTCTCAAAAGCATGCTTGCATTACAAGTGGGTATTCAATCATATAGAGGCCCATTCATGTCTCATGGATAAGTAATTAAAATAATTAGCATGCATTCATATGCCATACACTTGGACTAGATATCATTTTACCACAAACTTTTAGCCATTCTCACATTCCAGCACTTTGGGAGATTTCCTGTCCTAGGACAACATTTAATTACCATATCAAATGGCCATTTCAAGAGCCACAAAATTTTATATGACACCTCAATATGTCTAGAAGACCCTGAAAATTTCAAGACAAAAGAGCTCTCTAACTCCTTCAGATAAATTGTACAAGTTTAGTGGTCAGACCACCAATTCACAGCTCAACCAAGTTCTCATAATTTTTAACCCTAGCAAATGATTGAATCAATGCACAATAAAATTTATAGTGATACTTCAATATGTTATTAACTTCGTGTAAAAATTTAAAGGGCTAGTTCAATCATTTGCTATGGTAATAAAATCAGACAACTTTATTGCTTCAGTTTCAATAATCAAGCATCAATTCATTTCGGTTTTTGATTTTTTAGGCAGTAAAACTTAAAATAAACACCCAAGAAAATTCATTAGTTAGTTTAAGATGTTAATTCAAATATATAATTTTTATAGCTCATGAAAACACCCAAAATTATACCAGAAAATTCGTGAACAACTGCTGCCTAGGAAAAGAAAATTCCAGCAACCTAGTCCAAACTTATTTTGATAAAAACCATTTTCTAACATCATCCAAACACATCATCAAAATTCACACATCAATATCAACATAATATCAACCAATAAAACAAGAATTTTGGACCTAGCTTAACCCAAAATAGATCAGAAAAATTTGACAAGAGAAGGCCAAAAACCCTACTTGGTTCTTAAAGCTTTTGTCTTTGTGCTTGGCCTTTGCTTGTGCCTCCACATCTAAATTTTTTTATCCAAGCCAATCAAAACCTCCCCTAAATCAGTAAGAACAACAGATAAAAGTGATGGTGAGGTGAGGTGAGGATTTTCTATAGAGAGTTGAATTAGGGATTACAATAGGTAGGTTGTAGTTTGGGCTTTGGTTATGAACTCTTTGATGTTGTAGCTTAAATTTCTAGTTGATTTATGATACTTGATGAAGAACAAAGTGAGGAAGCTGATCTTGGGTGGGCATGGCCAAACTTGGGAGGAAAGAAATGAGGATTCTTTTTTTCTTCATTTAACTTATAAGATGTCTTATAAGTTTTCCACCTAAAAATTGTTTCCTTAAGATAAATAGGTAGAATTTTGTAAGATTTCTATTGGCTAATGATAAGAAAATGGTGTGGCTTCACTCTAACCACACACTTGGCTAGCTAGATGGCAAACTTGCATTGCAAGTTTTAGTGGTAAAAATGCATATTGATATTTCCGAACGGGTAAAATACCATACCGAGTAATTAGATATTGCCGAAAATTAATTCTAGATATAAAATCTTTATTCATAATTATTTCTAACCTTAATCTTCTCTTTCTCGTCCGGGCATTTCCTAATCCTAGATATGGGGTTTCTTGTTCCAGAGGCTTGTGGGGGCCGCAAGGTTACTATTCACCCGGCCTGAATTTTTTTTTTTGACGGGTTCGTTGGGCCACCCTTATCATTGCTATCCTGCATTTTTTTGAAATTACAAATAACAAAGCTCAAATTAATTTTTAAAATAATTTTCGGGTGTTACATCACACAAGGTAGACAATTCATAATAAAATGAGTATGCCTATGATAAGGAGTGAATTATTTCAAAGTGACCTTGTTTACTTATGGCCATAGAAGTCAAATCATGCATTTTTCTTTTTCGTCAACATAGGAAAGACTTAGTTTATACCCAACGGGTATTTGCTGTGGATAATTCTACAATAGATAGTTTATACCAAATGGTATTTAGAGTGAATCACACCACACAAGGGAAATAATGTTATTAGGATTGAACTCATTCATATACATGATCATCGACTTCATTTTTTTCCATTTCTGAATCACACACATCTATTCCTAGCCAATACGTCTCCGACTCAAAATATCTTTGGGGAAATTCCTCTTTTTGCCTTCCCCTTATTCAACCTAAGTCTTATTTCTGTTTTGTACATATGTCAGAACATGCACAATTGAAGTTTATACATTCTCTTTTCTTTTTCCAAATGCATGCATAAAGCACATATAGGCATTCATTCACAATACAAGTTTCAATCATGCCTCATAAACCACTCTTTACTTCCTCTAGCATGCATTTATATGTCACAAGTCACATGGCCAAATATTTAACATCAAGTATTCATGTCATACTAGGGCCAACATGCCATTACATTATCAATTCCAAACATCAATTCATTTTCAGCAAAATGGTAGACTTCACATATTCATAGCACAATTTATTCTGCATTTCAAACCATCAAATCCAAGGTTATAAAAATTCTCAATGACACTTCAAAAGGTTCCATAAAAATTTCAGAGCAAAAAAATTCTCTAACTAGGTTAACAAAATGATACAAATTTGGTGGTCAGAACCACTCAACCTCAAAAGCCCGAAATTCATAATTTTTAACCCTAGCAAATGATTGAATCAATTCAAAAGAAAAATCAAAGTTACACTTCAAGCTGTTATCAACAGTTAGTAAAAATTTCAAAGGAGAATTCAATCATTTGCTATGGTAGAAAAATTAGACAAATTTGTAGCTTCAAGACCAGAAATTTAGGTAGTATCTATATAGTCTTAGTTCAAGATTTTTTTCAAGCAGTAGGAGTCCCAAAAAGGCTCAATAAAATTCATGGAATTAGCCTAGGATGTTAGCTTCAACATATATTTTTTCTAGCTCATGAAAATACCCACAATTCCATTAGAAATTTCATGAACAAATACTGCCTGGATAAAATTGAAATTTCAACAAGCATGTTTCAACTTCTCTTTAGCAAAAATGATTTTTCCACAACATCAAACTACTCCACCAAAGCAAATACATCTATATATATGTGTAATCACACCATGGAACTAGAAATATCAATTTCCAACAAGCCAAAACCAAGACAAACAGAAAATGAACAACAAGGTAACAAGAACCCTACTTTTGGTGTCTAATGGATCCTTGGCTCCAAGTTGCTCCAAGATTGATCTCCTCCATTTCAAAGCTCCCAAATCAACCTCAAATCCTTCCTAAATCAGTGAGGGGTGAGATAGCAAGGTAAGGATTGGTGAGAAATGAAATTCCAATCGGTTAGTTTGATAGATTATGAGGAGTAGAACAAGTTTTGTGAAGAGAGTTTGTGGTTTTAGTGACTTTGAGCTTAGGTTTTTGAAGCTTGAAGCTTGTTAATGGAGGTTTAAGAGGAAGAACAATGGAAGGGCTGTATTTTGTGCCTCTTGGTCGAAAATGATGATGGTGGGGTGATAAGGTTGGTGGCTTTGTATTCGTCTTGAGTTAGATGTCATAATTGTGTAGTCAAAGTATGTATTTCTTTATTTTAAAAGAAAATAATGAGATGAATGGCTAGGATTTGTTTTGTTGGTCAAAGAATGAATCTTGGCCATCCACTTGGCTCAAGATAAGTGGCTCACTTTGACTTGGGGAGCAAGTAGCTTTTTATGTTAAAACTCACACGAAATTCCATCAAATGGATAAGATATTGGTCCGAGTAAAATATAATAAATGAAAGGCCATGATTGAAACTTACTTTTCAAGTTTCAATCCTTGCCATCCACTTGGCATAAAGTGGTTGGAAAGGTTACTTGGTCACTAAGTAACTGTATATTAAAAACCACACATCAAAACTCTACTGAACGAGCAAAACACTTACTCGGGTAATCAAACATTGCCCGAAAATTAATTCTAGGTATAAATTATCATGCCTTATCATTTCTGACCTTAACCCTCTCTTTTCTCAGTCCCGGCATTCCTGTTCCTGATCTTGGTTTGGCCCCAATGAGCCCGTGGAGCTCAAGGTTACAATTCACCTCGGCCAAATTTTTTTTTTAAAGTCCGTTGGCCATCCTCATCATTGCTAAACTGTCTGATTTTTTAAATTATGACTAATAAAATTCAAATTAATTTTTAAATAATTTTTAAGGTGTTACACGCGTATCATCCTAGCACCCTTCCGTCCTCCCCTCCGTGCTCCCCTTCCCCTCGTAGTTTCTCCCTCTCTTCACGTCCCTTCCTCTCGGCACTCCCCTTCTCCTCCGCGCTATTCCCTTTTTTTTCTCTCTTTCTCCCTCTCTCTTGTTGTCTACACCCTTCTTAGTTGCATGTGTGAGAGAGTGAGATTTGTGTATGTGTGAGGGAAATGAGAGAGTGTCGTGTATGAGAGTGAGAGTGAGAGTGAGAGAGTTTGTATTTTGTGTGTGTACATGTGAGAGAGAGCAAAAATCTGTATGTGTGTGTGAGAAGGAGAGAGGATCTGTATGTGTTAGTGTTTTGTGAGATCGGTGTGTGTGTGCCCAATCCTTGTATCTCTATTTTATTTTAAAAGAAGATTCAAGAGGCCTACTTAAGCCACACTCACGCTCCTAATTCATTTTGTCTTTTTATATATTGTTAGGTTGGCTATTAATTTCTTTTGCAACAAAGATTGGGCCACTATTTTTTTTTTTTCAAAATTTTTTCGATTTTGGGTCAATTATAGGATAGTTAGCTTGTTAGGAGGTCCATTTCCTATTTTTGTTTTGTTGATATGTTGAGTTTGGGTTAACTCATTTATTATTATTTTTTTTGCATGGTTCTTTTTTTTTTACTTTCTATATTTATTTCCTAATTAATTGAGTTTGCTATTAAAATTATGGTTTGTTTGATCCTATCTCATTTTTCAATTTTGTATGAGATTGACCTATATTCATATGTTGAGGATTTTACTTTGTATGTTATTTGCAGATGATTTGGTATACTCTTGAGTTGCACCTTAAATGGATAATGGAATATAGATCCTTCACATAAGCATTCTATTAGGCATCTCATGACCAGGACATAAACCTGATTCCCCTATACATCAATTTTCAGTTTTTCATTAGCAATCTCCTCAACCACTTATCTATTTGCTTTACAACATACTAACATCCTATTTTGCTTCCATGTTTGGATTATGATATGCTATGTTCTGGTTCTTGGTAATATATCAACTATTATATTTGTTTGTAACTCTACTTCTATAATATATTCTTTTTAATGACTAACTTGTAATTTTACCTTAAAAATCATTTATATTAATCTTCTTACATGTCTATGGGGTTCATGTGATGGCTAGTAACTTTCTTTGAGTAGTGAACGCTGGAATGCCGATTTTTTATCTAAGTACAAATGACCAAAATGCCTTAAGGTCATTTTTACTTGGAATTGAGATAGCGAACCGGCAGTCCTGAATGGGTCAACTCAATGTTTAAAGGGGATTATGATTGTAGTGTTTGATATCAGAGGTGAAAATTCGATTTTAAAACTTGGCTCAAAATGACCAAAATACCCTGTAGTTTTACATGGGTAAAGGTGTTTAAGCCAGAAATTTTCCAAGGAGTTTGGAATTATGTTAATGATGGATCATGATAGTTATCGAGTCTGGAGGTCCAGCAGTTTTAGTGTAAAATTACCATTTGCCCCTAGAGAAGTGTAGATGAGCCTAATGATAGGATTAACCAAACCTAAGCAATATTAGGCTCTAGTTGAAGATTAATTAATTTTGATAATTAATCTAAGTCAAAATGATTTATTAAGGTTAAGTAGAACCTAAGATTGCTTGGTTAAACTAATTTCATTCTTAGACTCAAGATTCCTAGTCATGGAATCTTGAATAGTAAATTCTCTTCCAATCCTTAAATCAAGAAATTGTGTCTATGATTTAATTTGACTTGAAAAGAGTTTTAATTCTATAATCTAGCAAGACCACTCCCTAAATCAAGTCTTGACAACCTTAATTGACCATTACCTCACCTAAACACCTTCTTACAAACTCCTAATCAAAAGCCTAATCAAAGATACACCTAAACACATTATTAAACCACAATTAGATGAACAATTTCTCCTTCCCCTTGGCTTGCACATGGCCGAATTCATGCCCTCCCATTTGTGTCACATGTTGATTTTATTTCACTCAAAGAACCATGCTTAAGCCATACCCAAGCCCGTACCTCACCATGCCTTGCCCATACTCACAACCATACCAATCAAGGAGATATTTCTCTTCTCCTTTTCCTCCTAAAGGCCCGGCCACTCCTTCTCCCTAAGGCCATCCATGAGTTTTCATTCCTCTTATAAATATGCAAGCTTGAAAGCTCTTTGGATCCTTCACACATTGTAAACTTTAAGCTCTCTTCCTCAAAGATCAAAGAAGTTATTTTTCTCTCATTCTCCTAAACACAACTTCTCTTCTTCTCTTTTTCTCTCTTCG